>CM035161.1:98154277-98429277 GCA_020205615.1 Panax quinquefolius
CATCCTCATTCCTTACTTTCAGTTGATGATACCCACTTCTCAAATATATTTTTGAGAAATATTTAGCACCCTTCAATTAATCAAACAAGTCATCTATTCTTGGCAATGGATATTTTTTCTTAATAGTGACTTTGTTTAATTCCCTATAATCAATGCATAGATGCATTGACCCATCCTTCTTCTTCATGAATAACACCGGTGTTCCCCACGGTGACACACTCGGCTGAATGTACTTCTTGTCTAACAGCTCTTGCAATTGTACCATCAGTTCCTTCATCTCTACCGGAGCCATCCTGTACGGGGCCTTCGATATCAGAGCGGTTCCTAGCACTAAGTCGATCATGAATTCAATCTCTCGATCAAGCGAAAGTCCTGGTAAATCTTCCAAAAACACATCCACGAATTCCCTAACCACTGGTATTTCTTCTAGTTTCACTCCCTTCCTCTGAGTATCGACTATGTAGGCTAAATAACCCACACTTATTTCAACAACTTCTCGGCTCAGTATAATCGTCGGGACATCTCGCATATCAGCAATTTGCTACCATAGAACACTACCTTTGACGGAGTCAAAAGGTTTACACATTTGTTTTGGCAATCAATTATTGCTCCATAATTGAATAGCCAGTCCATTCCCAAAATAACATCAAACTCTCCAAGTTTTATCAGAATTAAATCTACCATCATAACATTTCCCTTAATGTTCACCCTATAATTATTGTATACGAATCTAACAGGAATCACTTCTCTATTTGCAATTTCTATGTTTAAAGGGAAATTCAATTCCTCACTAGGTAATCCTAACCTCTTAGCAAATTCATCAGATATAAATGAGCAAGTAACACCCGAATCAAATAATACATAAGCATCAATATCATTGATTGGGATAATACCTGACACCACATCTTTCGATTGAGCGACATCACAATACGGTCATGTTGAAGGTTCTGGCCGTGGGTCTGTTGGATGACGTTGGTCCCACAATGGTCAATGTACCTCCACTGCTACCTCCCTTATTTCCTGTAGTCTCTTCAGCTTTCTTCTTAGGGCACTCATGAGCAAAATGATCCTTTGACCCGCACGTGTAGCAAATATTCTTCTTGGGTTGACTGCAATTTGGGGTAATGTGACCCTCCTGGCCACATTAAAGCATACACGCTTCCCCCTTAAGCACACACCCACGTGAAACTTCCCGCACATAGCACATGTTTTGAACTTCTTCTTCTGCTGATTACCCTGTTGGTTTCCTGAACCCACATTTCTATTCCATTTCCTCTTTAGGTTATTGGTACCATTACAACTATTACCACCACCATTCTTAACTTTGCCCTCATTCCTCTTCTTTCTCTGCTCTTGGTTGTGCTTTGTTATAGCTTCGCCTCCACTATCAGCGAGAATTGCCTTCTCAAGCACCGCTGTGAATGTCTTCAGCTAAAACAGGGAGACCCTACTGTACAACCAGGGTTTCAGTCCCTGTTCAAATCTCCTAGCCTTGTGCTCATCCATGTTGACTTGATATGGAGCAAACCTCGCCAATTCGTTAAATTTTGCGGCATACTCCGATACCGTCATTGTTCCCTGCTTCAGTTCCAGAAACTGCACCTCCATCTGATTCTTCGAACAATCTAGGAAATAGGTCTCAAAGAATATCTCCTTAAACATATCCCATGTTATCACCCCTTATCCTCCTCGAGTTTTATTGGCTTGCCACCAATAACTAGCCTCTGCTTTCAACATGAATGTTGCAAAGGCAGTCTTCTGATTCTCACCTACTCTAGCTACATCAAATACTTTCTCTATCTCCATGATCCAGGTCTATGCCTCAACTGGATTCATGGACCCACGGAATTCTGGTGGTCCAATTGCCTTGAAATCCTTAAATGTCACAGCTTGATTCTGCGGTTGATTCTGTAATGCACCCGTCAATAACGTCACTAGCTGTTGAATTGGATTAGCCTCAGCATTGTTGTTATTGGTAGATCCCTCAGGGGTTCTTTGTCAAGGTTGACGTCTTGGAGGCATTTTCTGTTAAAACACACCCATTAGACTATTATTCAATTTCTTTAAGTATTTCTACTTAATTTGAACACCATAAGAGATTATCACGTAACACATAGCACTTTGAATAAAATAATAACTTTTATTCATCCATAATCATTTTTTTGAAAACATAAGAACAATAGCATCACTGCTATTTACATTACTTTCCTGAACTACTAAAGTTCTAGGATAACATCATCATCATATCCCATAGGTTACATAACACTTGGGATTTACATTTTATTTATCATATCATAAATCACATATCAAGTACATTCCCTACGATTTCCAACTAAGATACTACGTAGCCTTACGACGCTCTTCCTCTATAATTCAGAACATTGTTCGGCTATCTAATATGTACGATGGCAACGTCTCGAACTGAATCGGATAACCCATGACACGATCTTGAGCTCGATTAATCACGGTGTTGAATACGTTATTCATCTCTTCCATCTTGTTCCTCTTTGTTTGTGCCTCTCTCTCTCTGCTATCCCGACTCATTGATAAGCTTCTTCGTACGCGTCTTTGGCTCTTGCCCTCTTAGTAGATTCTTCCTTCAGCTTGCTCTTCAGTTCTACGATTTCCTCCGTCAGTTGCTCGTTTTCTCCTTCGGTGTGGATCAACTTCTCTTCGACATTATTCAAGCGTTTATCTCGATCCTGGATCTCATTGCCCTTCTGCGCCATTGCCAACTGCTGTTCAGCTACTATCTCTTGCAACTCCTCGACGCTATCCTGAAGTTCCACATTACGGTCGTATACTTCGTCGTACATACGGACTGCGATCGAGTTAAGTGGAAGCTCTTTTTCCTCGTCATCCTCATCCTCATTCGACTGTGGCAGCTCCTCAGGGTCTTCCTCGTCTGTCTCTATCTCATCATCCTCATTAGGTAACCTCTCCTGCTCAACCACTGTGACCAACAGAGTTGTTTCCCGTGGCAGTAGTTGTTCCCAAACCACCTAAATATCTCGAGGCTCTTCCTCTCTAGGCATCTGGGATCCTTCCTCCCTAGCCTAACTGGATTCTCCTACATTAGCCATCCTGACAACAAAAATTTTGAAGTTTTAATTACTAATCATTACTACTCGACACTCACGAGCACATAAGTTGTAATCACATAAACACATAAGTGTTTTATTACTTCTTCCTTAAAACTCGATAAGAGTTTATCATCACTACCTTTTCAAAGGTTACTTCCTAAGGCTTTTCCCCACCTAAGGTTCATAACCAAAGGCTTTGATACCAACTTGTGACACCCCCAAATCCGGGTACTTCATTTCCATCAGATTTGGTGTTCACTTAATAAAATATTCATGTCTAACTATCCAATTATAATAAAATTGAATAATAAACCTTCCCATTAAAGGATTACATTAATAAAATCTCCCAGGTTATCTAACCTTTAAATACAAACATTCATATGCAGAAAATTAAATAACTTCATTACATTAATCAAAATAAAGTCTGACAACAAAATATCAACATGATTACAAGTCTTCAATACTTATTCATCTTTCCCTTTCCTTTACTGATGCTGGGTACATCGACCTTCTCAACTTTAGCTGTAATAATTATATAAGCAAGAGTGAGCAAACAAGGCTCACTTGAAATAACAAATGAATAAAACATTACAACATTTGCCAAATAATTGGTTGAATAGAACTGAACAATAGCTTCTATCAATGATGATCAAAATTCTGAATCATTCATCTGAGGGTCATAAGACCACGAACTATGTCCATAGTTATAAGTAATCTTTCAACTTAAACTTGAACAGTCATAAGACTATAGGGACTCCTCGTACTTAGGGGGATCAGCCCTTCGTACAATGTATTATGCACAAACATTTCAACTCTATGCGTAAATTATCCCCTAATAATAGGGTTGTTGAATACAAGTCCGCACCAAAGTAAGTTTGGTTTGGATAAGTTTCAAGGTAATTTGGTATTCAACGAACATCAACTACGGAGTAGTTGAATAAAAGTTCATAATGTTGTGCTATGGAATAAATCATAACTGAATCAACATTGTATACTAAGGTTATGCTTTAGGAATAATCTAAGAGCATAAACATTGAATAATTATAACATACCTTATTTGAACAATATTAAGCCAAGGTTATTTAGAATTGAGTTCTAAGCATGCATAACAAATAGTAAATTAAACGATAAAACTTGTTCAACATTAGTATATCAGGATATATAAACTTGTATGCTAAACAACAAGTTAAAGAAAAGAATAACTTGCTCAATATCAGAATAAGGTTTAGAAAACTTGCATCATCATAAATAAACTAGATACAAGAAACTTGCTCAATGAAAATGTAGAGTTAGAAAACTTGCTCAAAGAAACTTTAGAGTTAGGAAATCTTGCCTTGCGTATGAGCTAAACCATAACAATTTGATTCACAATATCCTAATCACATATCATTAGGATACAATTAGTCATTACAGATACTTTTATACAAATAAGTACCTATTTCATGTATGTCTTGATTTTGAACCACATAATCAATTTACATGAATAAAATAATAATAACACTCGTTAAGTATTAATAATATGCTCATTCATAGCATTATAATACCATACCAACACAATTACATTTTTAACATATATAATATTACATTATATAAAATTCGTGTAAAAGAAAACTCATTCTTGGCCCTATCGCTGGTTGGCGTTCTTGGGTATACCACCGATTTATCTTTGTGGGTGGTATTTAAGGCTGATGATGAAATAAGGCCTTGTGATGATGAGTGAGTCATGTACTAAACTGAAACCGAACCGTGGTAGGCGTTATGGCATGAATTTTGGTCTTTGAGGTGCGAGCTTATAGAACCCAACACGAAGAATAGAACAAAGCTAAATTCTATCTATTTAGCAGATAATTTAACATGTATAACTAACGGAAATTTACACATAACCTTTACCCATCATACATATACCAATTTAAAAATAATTAACTAATAATTTTAGAAAGATTAAATCCTTGAATGCCATGTTTTTAAACCAAAACTCTATTTTTGACATTTGTTTGACACAGTAAACACGGTAACCACAATTATACACCAATTTGATTCCTTTGAAATACACTCTTTTTATTTCTTAACAAATTAGCATATTTAAGGTTCAATTTCACAATTAGCTCACAATCACATATAAATTTTTATACTCATACCAGTCATGTTCATATGTATACTCACTGAAAAGCCAATTCCTTTCTTGCAAACGTAATTTAGTATACAATCACATAAATATATATATGCTCAACATACAATCACACACACACACACTCTCTCTCTCTCACACACACACACATATATATATATATATGTGTGTGTGTGTGTGTGTGTGTGTGTGTGTATGTGTGCTAGTTATAACATTGCAATTACAATTACACATAATTTCATAACCAATTATAAAAACATGGTTTATAGAAAGTTTTTAAAAACTTCATATTATAGTCAAGAACACATAACACGAGAGAACTATGTCAGTATATTATATATATATATATATATATATATATATATATTAAGGTTATGGGAAAAATACCTTTTTGTGTGAGACCCCAGATTTTATGAATAAAAATTTAAATTTCTCAAAATATTTATTTTTAATATTATGGTGTGGATTTGATATAATGTTATAGTTGTGGGTAGTATTTATAAATTTTGCAAAGTATGCAAGTTGTTATATTATATTCGATTGGTCGGGGAATAATCGTTTTCATAGGGAATATTCGTACGACGGCACAATCATTAGTGGACCCCACAATGGAATTATTGTCGGATTAAGAAAACAACAAAAATATTTTATGAAAATAACGGCGGAAGTTTTACCTTTAAAACTGTTGAACTACTCGGTAGTAAAAGTACAGTAATAAGCGTGGTTGCATAGTAGCACATTGTATTGATTATTGATGCTTACGTGAGAAGTCACTCAGTTTGTTCAATTATTGCTACAGTAATTTCTGCATAGTATCTCACGTTATTTGATTCAATTATTGTCTATATTTTGTATATTATTAAATCAATAATTGAGATTACGAAGTTATTAATATTATTATTTGCAATATTAACGATGTCTAGAAGTTCTGCTAAGGAGAGGTTTGGTCACCTAATTGTGCGCTAATAAGGAGAAATTCTTATTGGAAAGCCCCCTCTTTCCTGGGAACGACCTGGTCGATTAATATTGTGAATTATAATAATGATGATAAATGTTGTTAAATATATTGAGGTGTCTTTTTATGAAGTCACAGAAGTTTATATATATATATTATATATAAATTTTGTTTTATAAGTATTATTAATGTAATAAAATAGAAAAGCTTTTTATATAAAATAGAATACTTTTATAAAGTTATTCGTTTTATTAGACTATAAATAGAATATATAATATTCTATTATGCATAGTATTTGCATAAGTACTGCATAGTATTTGCGTAGTAAAATCTTTTATATAAAATAAAATACTTTTATAAAGTTATTCGTTTTATTAAACTATAAATAGAATATATAATATTCTACTATGCGTAGTGTTTGCATAAGACGTGCATAGTGTTTGCATAGTAAAATCTTTTTATGTAAAAGAATACTTTTATAAAGTTATTCGTTTTATTAGATTATAAATAGAATATATTATATTTTATTTAAAAGATTTTGTTTTATTAGAATATTTTATTAATCTTTGCATAGTAAATTAATATGGATAGTCTGTTTAAAAGTAAATCAATCTGGACCGTTCATGAATTAGTTACTATTCAGTCCATTCTCCTATAAATAGAAGACCATTCCTTCATTATTTCTTACGAATTCACTGAAACTCTAGAGAGAGAAACTATAGAGAGAAAAAAGAAAAGTATTCTACTACTTCACTACTCCTAGATCCAGTTCCTTCTAAGGTAAGGGATATTATTTTTTGTACTCGTAAGGGGTATTATTTCTTTCATATTCATGAAGAGAACTTTTGTTATTCCATTCTTTATTATTCATTGGAATAACCTATATCTGTGTAAGCTACCTATACTTGGTGAAATTCTTCTATTATTCCATTATTTATCATTATGTTGGAATAAACAATATCATCAAGTACCGCATACATGGTGAAATTCTTCCGGTGTTCCATTCTTTATCATTATGTTGGAATAACTTGTCTATCATGATCACCGCATACATGGTGAAATTCTTCGCTTTATTCCATTCTTTATTATTACATTGGAACATCACATGCGTGCGTTTACGCGTGACTGGATTCCGTTATTTATTATTACATTGGAATATCCTCTCGTATGCGTTTACGCATGACTGAGTTCCATTATTTATTATTACATTGGAATATCCGATGCGTGAGTTTCGCGTGACTGGTTCCGATTATTTATTATTACATTGGAATAAAAGTACATGCATCTGCTGATCATCGCATGCTTGGTGATTTCTTTTGTTATTCCATTCTTCATTATACTCTCAGGTTGGTTAAAGTTTTGGCTTTTATACTCCATGAAATTAGTGGAATATCCTTGATATTTGCGTTTCATCCGAAGATCTTTTCATGAAAATATTCTTACGAGCATTCTTGAATTTTACTCCATAAAAGCGTTATCGTGTTGACAATTTGGACGTTATTGATTCTGGATAAATTAATTCTTGAACTTGTTTTATTAAATTTTTATATCATTGTCATCATCCTCATGTTTATATTATGTTGAAAGTCAATACGTGGCTGTAGTGCATAGATGGACTTGGTATGATTATGAAGGATTATTATTCGGTATAATCATGGTAGTAATATTACAAATGATGTGGTAAAGTCCTCATTGGCTGTGTAGTGCATTGATGGACAACGGTTGGCATGATCATGACCATTGATGAATACACGAATATCCTTGGCTCGTAGTGCATGGATAATTTGTGGTGGTGATACTAATGATTATCCTTGGCCGTAGTGCAGGGATGATGTGGATTATTTATTAAGCTGAGTCTCAGCGATAAAAGTGATGAAAAACCTTTTTAAATCATAAAAGATAGTAGATTTTATTCTCTACTTGACTCTTTTAATGGATTACTTGTTCCGCTGCAGTTAAACTTGATGTTTGTTATATTTTATCAGTTTAACACTGTTGATGGCTAACGATAATTTTTTTCTGCATTATCTTAGTCATAATATTTTTTATTGGGCTAGTTGAGCTCACCTTTTTACTTTCATTGTTCTCTTTAGGAAATGAGAACGTAGTAGGGGCTAGTCGGGGAACGGAGTGACGGTCCAGATGATAGCATTAGTAGTCCTCACTATTCTGTTAAATAGTGTGACAATAAATGTATTGAGGACTCCTTTGAGTGTGGATATGGTCTAGATGACAATATTCTTATTAAAACTCTCAATTTGTGTTTTGTCGTATTTTACACGACTGTTGTATAATTAGTTTGTATTTGTATTCAGTACCTTGTATCTGGCGACCCAAGATGGGTGATGTATACCTATTTTGGGGGCATCACGGTTGGTATCAAAGCCGTAGAAAGAGCCGCGAGCCTTTATCGGTGACTTCAAGTCTTGGGATGCAAAGCAAGCCGCATTTTTCCGTAGGGGACGCCGTGAGTCACCGGTGGCAAGTTAATAGGTATCATTGTGAGGTGCTATCCAAGTCTTGGATGCGGGTCACAGTTGGTATCAAAGCTTAGGGATATGATCCCTGGCTGAGATGTGAGGCAAGAACTAGGAGGGGAGAGACGGGGAATTCCTTCACTAGTATGACCTACCAAAGTTATTTGGTATTTAATTGGTCGATTAGAGTATAGGGATAATATGTGATATGTTAATTAACCCTTGTTTTGTGACAGTTTTTGAAAATGGCATCTGAAAATATTGAGATCAGCAATGAAGCACAGGAGACCGTTGAGTCTCTATAGATCAATAATCAGGATAATGTGCATCAGGAAGGCGATAATCCTCATGCAAACAACAACACTGACCAAATGATAAACGATGGGATGTTCAGAGGCTTTATGAAATTCATGCAACATCAGGTAAGAGAGACTCCTGTTCAAAATATAGGTGGAAATAATGGCAACCCACGGTCGGTCACCGCTAAGCAGTTCAAGGAACTGGGACCACCGAAGTTTTTTGGAGAGCCAAAACCACTTAAGGCGGAGACGTGGATAAAGCAGATCTGCAAGATATTTGATGTCTTGGGATGCTTCGAGGAGCAAAAGGTTCCCTTTGCCACCTTCATGTTGCGTGCAGAGGAAGATTACTGGTGGGAATCTGTAAAACGTACTCAACCTGCCGCACTGAAGATGACTTGGGAGAAGTTCCAAGAATTTTTCAACGACAAGTACTTTCCCGAAAGTATTCGTCACATGAAAGAGGTAGAGTTCATCAAGCTGGAGCAAAACAACATGACCGTGTCGCAGTACGAAGCCAAATTTACGGAGTTATCCATGTTTGCATCCCATTTGGTCGATAATGAGGAGCGAATGACGCGAATGTTTCTAAGAGGTTTGAAACCTGATATATATCAATACCTCATTTCTCATAAACTTTGTTTATATTCAGATGTTGTGAATAGGGCTCAGTTATTGGAGCGCGATAATGAGTCAGCACAACCATAAGGCAACAACCAACAACACGATGATAATCGTACCGGTGGCAACGACCATCGGAACAATGATAACCATCGTGGGGGGAAATTATCATGCCAAGAATGGTAACCACTTCGGTGGTAATCATGGCCAAGATAATAGAAGTGGAAATTTCAAGAAGAGGAGGTTCAATAATGATGGAAAGACAAAAAGACAAGACCTGCGTTTCAAAGGAAGAAGAACGACCATCGGTCGTATATTTCAAAATGCGACGGAGGGACACATCCGTCTAAGCTGCACGCAGTGAAATCAAAGCGTGTTTCAATTGCGGAAGAGAGGGTCACCTAGCTCGATTTTGTCGTGTAGTGAAGTCAAGTCCAGCTGGGATAGTGATGCCAAAGGATGTCTCAGACAAGTCAAAGCCGGTAGTTTAAGTGAGAGCGTTTGTCGAGGAACTCGATCAAAGTTAGCACGGGTTATTTAATTATAAATTTTTGCGAAGTCTATACCTTATTAGATACCAGTTATACCCATTATTTTATCTCTTTTGCTTGCGCTCAACATTTAAATTTAACCCCAGAGAAGTTAAACTTTGACTTATTGGTTGAAACTTCGTTAGTAGAAACCTTCGTTACCTCCACTGTTTATATATCTTGTCGTTATTTATTATTCTGTTGGAATATCCTGTCTGTGCGTTTACGCTTGACACGGGTTCCATTATTTATTATTACATTGGAATATCACATGCTCGCGTTCACGCATGACCTAGTTCCATTATTTATTATTCCGTTGGAATATCCTGTCTGTGCGTTTACGCATGACCTGGTTCCGTTATTTATTATTACGTTGGAATAACACATGCATGCGATTCATCGCATGGCATTTGGTGATTTCTTTTGTTATTCCATTCTTCACTATACTCAGTTGGTTAAAGTTTTGGCTTTTATACTCCATGAAATTAGTGGAATATCCTTGATATTTGCGATTCATCCACTATCTTTTAATGGAAATATTCTTCTGAACATTCTTGAATTTTACTCCACAAAGCAGTATCATGTTGACAATTTGGACGTTATTGATTCCTGGATAAATTAATTCTTGAACTTGTTTTATTGAATTTTTATGTCATTGTCATCATCCTCATGTTTATATTATGTTGAAAGTCATCTGTGGCCTGTAGTGCATAGATGGACTTGGTATGATTATGACCAGGGATTATTCGGTATAATCATGATCGTAATATTACAAATGATGTGGTAAAAGTGCTCATTGGTCCGTAGTGCATTGATGGACAGCTATTGGCATAATCATGACCATTGATGAATACACGAATATCCTTGGCCCGTAGTGCATGGATAATTTGTGGTGGTGATACTAATGATTATCCTTGGCCGTAGTGCAGGGATGATGTGGATTATTTATTAAGCTGAGTCTCAGCGATAAAAGTGATGAAAAACCTTTTTAAATCATAAAAGATAGTAGATTTTATTCTCTACTTGACTCTTTTAATGGATTGCTTGTTCCGCTGCAGTTAAACTTTATGTTTGTTATATTTTATCAGTTTAACACTGTTGATGGCTAACGATAATTGGATTGTTCCAGAACTTGTCAAAATATCAGTTGTAATTATCAATTTCAACATTCAAAGTGTAAACTTTATGATACTTTTATAATAAAGTAGAATATATGGTTTCTTGTAAGATGTGCACACAACATATAAGTAAATACAGTAAAAAAATGCAGTTTTGTTAGTATATTTGCTATGACCCAAAGCAGGGTCCAAATGGATATGGAGCTTTGCAAGGTAAGATTCTATTTATGTTAGTTACTAAAACTGCTATTATTATTAAATTGATATTTGCAGTTCTGTTTGACTAAAAAATCATGAAACCACCCTTATGAATCTTAAAGATGTCATCTAAAACAATGATGCACTAAGCCACCATGCTTTCAAATGGAAAAAATAGTCACCAGAATCCTACAACATCTCATATTGAAGATATGCATAAAGAGATCATATAAGTAAACCATTTATCACTATTACTATAAATTGTACGTGATTTGTTCACATAACCAATAAAATAATCCCTACACAAGTTAATCATTTTACCTCACACAGCTGATTAAAATAACTCAAAACCTTCACGAGAAATATATATGCGCACACAATAATTGACAATTGACAAATTTATCATGTAAAATTTAGATTATTACACACAAACACAAATGTATAACTCATCAAAAAACACAATTACGCATAAAAGTACCAAACATATATATATATATATATATATATATATATATATATATCTTATCCTCCAAATCAAATATGATTATCTTCAAGACAAAGTGAGACGCAATCGTGCTGATAACGTGTTATAAAATATAACTAAAATCAAGTACAAAGATGTTTAGAGAAAAAAGAGTATTTGCATAATATTTTTTGTATCCAACAATCACTTTACAATGGTCTTATTTATAGAAATAAGAACATCAATACTACTAGGAAGTTACAAAACTTAAGAGACATGAGTTTCAAAACTCATTGGAGTTACATGTATCTAGACATTCATAATATTATGAATCTAGACATACATAATTTTATAACATATAGTTAATTCTTAAATTTTCATAGTCTATACTTGTACATATTAATTGTAAAATTACTAAATTAAAAGAAAGGAGATCAAAATCATAGGCGAGTTATAAAAATAGAAGAGATTGAATTATATGTTATGTTTATTATTTAATGTATTTGGATTCCTAGATTATTTCTTCATTATTAGTTTTCATGTTCTAGTTAATCAATTTTTAATCTTTATTTTTAATTTGCCTAAAATAGATATTAAAGAAACATTAAAATTAATCTAGTCTCTATGGGTTCGATGTAAGACCCCGAATTTTATGACATAAAAATATTCAATTTTCCTATAATTATTATTCTATTTAGTAATTGGTTAAATTGATAAAAGGTTAAAGTTAAGGGTGATATTTGAAAATTTTGCAAAGAAATCAAGTTGATATAAAATATTCGTTGTGTCGGAGAATATTCGTTTTAACAGGGAATATTCTTACGACGGCACAATCATTAGTGGACCCCACAACGGAAGTATTGTCGTATTTAGAAAATGACAGAATTATCTTTTTATAAAAATAACGACGAAAGTTTTACCGTTAAACTGTTGAACTACCCGGTAGTAAAAGTACAGTAATACTGATAAGTGAATTTTATACCTACTTATTGAATACCAATTCACGCGAACTATACCCATCTCAAGCACATTTTAGTGTGTTTTTAGTTGCATTTCATGTTATTTTGCATTGCATTTACTTAAAACTCCTTTTGGTAAAAAATGTGCAGGAAACGGCCTAATTTGGTGGTATTAGAGGGCACGAGGCTAATGGACATATGAAGCGAGGCACAAGTTGGGATATGCATGGCATGAGGATCAAGTGGAGCAGAAAACTAAGCATGAATGGACAAAGGAAGGAGCGTGAGCAGATCGGTTGCTAAAGCAGAACCGTAATTCACAGATCGCAGTTTACGCTACCGCGTAGCGGAGACAAGTTTGGGGACGCAAGGCGCTGCTGAATGACCCTACCGGACAACATTACATACTGAAAGTCGTGCCCCGTAGCGAGGATTACATTTGGGGAGCCGCGCGCATGCCATGATGATGTATAAAGTATTTGATTTGTTTTATTTTAATTTTTAATTAATAGGATTGTAATTGATTAAAACAATATCTGATTAGTGTCAGACGTATCTTGGATAACTTTTTTCGTATTTTCATAGTCAGAACTAGGGTTTACACTTTGAGAGAGATTCCAACGTTGAACGAATCTAAAATGCCTACTTCTCCAATTCTTCGCGGGATTTTCTTCCATTGTGGATTATCATTTTTATTTTGCTGGATTTATATGAAGATTTGAACGTTAATATTGGTCTAAAATCAGCAATTGGGTTTGATCATTTCTATCCTTCATCTTTCAATTGTTTGTTTATTAACCATGTTTAGCTTTGATCCCATGATGGCTTATGGTTCAGTCATGAACTAAACTCCATTATGGGATTCTAACGGATTTTAATATGTAGTTTAATTGCATGCTTGATTGCTAGGGCTGTTTTACATATCATATGGAATTTCTATCATGATTGTTTTACATGTATGAATGCTTGATCACCATTCGTTTCAGTACTTGTATGGAATTGACAATGAACATGCAAGTATGGATTGTAATCATGATAAGATACATTATATGGAACATTTTTTTATATGGCTTGTGTATTTTGTGAACCAGATAGACATATACTGTTTCACCGTATGAGTTAATATAAGGGCTTGTGCTTAAATTCACTTTGATTGAAATTTCACATAGACATATAATGATTTTGGTTATATTGACGATTACATGGAGTCTATCATTTGTGGATGTTGTGTAAGTAGGTCTTAGTACATTGAAAAATGGCTATGACTCTATTAGTGCTCTTGGCCACTTTCCTGTGATATGTGAACTATTCTTGCATGATAGCGGTAATTAGATGAAGTGTTAAATGAAGTTAGGATCCCATTATTTCCAGACTTGGTTTATTTCATTATTATTCCTGTTTAGTTGTTATATGCAATTAGAGTAATTCACCAATTATAGTCATTAGTTTAAGCATATAAGTATAGTGATTTAATTGATGCATATTAGTTTAAATTTGACAACTTTCGATTGGGATCGATACTACTTACTCAGTATTACTTGTTGACACATGTATGCTTGCATGAGTTAGAGCTCTTTTATCGAATTGAAAAGAGGCAACAAATACGATGTGGTTGCATAGTAGTATACACAGTATTGATTATTGATGCTTACGTGAGAAATCACTCGATTATACTCAATTATTGCTACGAGAATTCTTTGCATCGGATCTCTCATATTATTGATTCAATTATTGTCACAAATATCATCTTTATAATATTTTATATTATTAAATCAATAATTGAGACGACAAAGTTATTCATATTATTATTTGCAATATTGATAATATCTCAGAAGTTCATCGAGGAGAGGTTTGGTCACCTAATCAAGGCGCGCAATAAGGAGAAATCCTTACCTAAAGCCCCTCTTTCACCGGAACAATGCTGTTGTTAAATATTGTGAGTTATAATATTAATGATGAATAAGTTCGTGTTGATTAATGATGAAATTGATAGTTCCATTGTGTTGGGATTATTAGTGTTAGTGGAAATCGACATTTATTTCGATAATAATTGATGTCTGGAAGTTATATTGACCAATCAGGTAATTAATCGGATAAATAAGCAATTAATTGCTATTAATTCACATGCTTATAACTATATGTTCACAAGTGTGTACTATTAATTCACATGTATGTACTATTAGGGGAGGTGGTGCAAGATTGATAATACTTGCATGACTAAATTAAAAATGAAGGTATAAATGAAGGTACTATACTGTAATTATTTTTTTCACATGTATAGAACTATTGAGTCACATGATTGTACTATTGGTTCACATGATATGCTATTAGGGGAGGTGGTGCAAGTTTGATAATACATGCAGGACTAAATTAAAAATGAAAGAAAAGATGAAGGTATTATACTGTAATATTTCGAGCCTCAAAACGTGCAATTATCGAAACTATATTTTCCTATAAATAGAAGCTCATTCTTCCTTCATTCTCATCAATTCACTAAGACTCATAAGAGCAATTATAGAGAGAGAAGCTATAGAGAGAAAGAAGAAGAGAAGTCTGTTACTTCACTATATTCCAAAGATCCGATCTTCTTACGAGGTAAGGGTATTATTTATTTCATATTCGAGAAGAGATATTATTTTTTCGTATTCGTATGAATATTATTTTCGTTCAATATTCATAAAGAATATTATCTTTGTTCAATATTCGTAGGAATATTATCTTCGTTAAATATTTGATAGAATATTATTTTCGTTCAACAGTTGTAAGGGATGTTATTTTTGTTCAATATTCGCTTGAAATAATATTTTCTTCCATACTCTGTAGTATGTAAGTAATATTATTTCGTTTTAGATTTCGAATTCTATACTCATTTTATTAAAGTTTTGGCTTCTATACTCCATGAAATTAGTAGAATATCTTTAAAATTTGCGCTTCATCTAGTATCATATCACAAGGATATTTTCTGCAAATTCTTGTTAAATTTTAAGCTTTTCATGCCGGAGTACTGTCCATGAGTACTATTCATTTATACGGTACTATTCATAAAAGTACTATTCATGGATACTATTCACAAAAGTACTATTCATAAAGTACTATTCATGAAGTACTATTCACTAATACTATTCACAAAGTACTATTCATGGGATACTATTCCCGAAGTACTATTCACGGGGTACTATTCACCCGAGTACTATTCACCCAAAGTACTATTCATGACAAAAATTGATTTATTTTCGGTCCAAATTATTTTTGATACAATATCATTCTTGAATTTTACTCCACAAAGTAGTATCATGTTGACAATTTGGATATTTTAAACTCTGGATAAATTTAAAGTCTTTAATATTTATCCTTGATTTCGTTTGATTAATGCTTATATAATTGTCATCATCCTCATACTTATATTGTGATGAAAGTCATATTTGGCTTACGTGCATAGATGGACTGTTGATTGGTATGATTATAACCAGGGATCATTCGGTATAATCATGACCCGTAATGTTACAAATGATGTGGTAAAAGTCTTCATTGGCCCGTAGTGCATTGATGGACAGTTGTTAGTATGATTATGACCAGGGATTATTCGGTATAATTATGACCATTGATAATTACATGAATATCCTTGCCCCGTAGTGCATGGATGATTCGATGATGTGATTTATTTATTAAGCTGAGTCTCAGCGATAAAGTTGATGAAAAACTTTTTAAATCATAGAAGATAGTAGATATCATGCTCTACTTGACTCTTCTAATGGATTGCTTATTTTGCTGCAATTGTTGATCTAAAACTTGTTGTTTATTGTATTCTATCAGTTGTTATCTTTGTTGAAGGCTAAGGATAATTTATTTCGCATTATCTTAGTCATAATATTTCTTCTTTGGGCTAGTTGAGCTCACCTTTTCTTTCAACGCTCTCTCTTGAAATGAGAATATAGCTGGGGCTGGTCTGGGAACCAATTGTGGTCGGATGGTTCTTTTAGTAGTCCTCACTATTCTGTGAAATAGTGTGATAATAAATGAGGACTTATTTTGAGTTTGAATACTGTCTAGAAGACAATATTTGTATTAAAACTCACAGCTCATGTTGTATAATTAAGTTTGTATTTGTATTCTGTACCATGTATTTGGCGACCCAAGATGGGTGATATATATCTATTTTGGGGGCGTCACATTCGACCTGTACTTATAATTTTTTCAATTCGACATTGTGCACTTACAGTACATAATTTTAACACATCACATGTATTGGAGAAGAATACTAATGATATATTTTTATACTAGTGAAAATATCAAAAAGTGATGTAGAAATATCAGTTTCCTATTCAACTATAGATAGTCATGATGGATTTTCTTAAAAATTTTAATTGACAAATTTTGAAAGTTGATATTAATTGAGTCGTTTAAGTTTTGGAATCAATAGATTTTGTGACTAATAAGTACATCTTAAATAGTTTTAATATTTATAATTGTATTAACTAAATTTAAACGAATTCATATGTATTTTGAAATTAATAATTTAATAAAAACAAAACAAATCTCCTTAATTTTCAAATTTTTCCAAAATCGATTATATACACGGAAAAAAATATAAAAATCTTAAAGTTTCTATTAATTACGAAAATCAATAATTAAAATTTAAAAAGTCAAACCAAAATACACTCAATATTTTCCAACTAATTTCACCGTCATTATTTATTAATAACATTTACTACTACAGATGGTTATGATAATAATCCATGTGGTGTTGTACAAATCAATCCATTGAACATTATAACAAGAAACTTACCATCCACCAGAACTTTGATATGATTGTAAATTAATGTAATAAATTTATTAGAAAAATAATGCTACAATCACATAAAAAAAGTTTATATAATGTTCACATACACACATGCATATTTGTGGGCCCCACATGTCAGGTGAGAGCCACAATATGCATATGTGTGTATGTGAGTATTATGTGATAGTAGCTGTGAAGCCCCTAAAATAGGTCCACACAACCCATTTTAGGTTGCCAAAAACACACTACTGAATTTAAATACAAATTTCATTTATACAACTGTCGTGCAAAATACGACAACACATAAGTTGTGAGTTTCAATACAAATAACAGTAATCACACTCCAAACCAATGATGCTTTACATAAAGGTACAGTCGATAACTATTTTATGAATTAAAATATTTGGAAAATGCTCAAGAAACCCTTCATACATGGGAGGCCATGCATCTATGTTATAATAGATATCATATGACTTGAGCATTAACCTTGGTTGACCCAATAGACCCCAAAGAAGAACGAGAAGATTACTATCATGTTCATTCCAATGGTGTGTATCTTCTTACTATATAATTATCTCCATTGTCTCAAACTGAGGATTATATTCCAACCATACTCCAAGATTATATAGATAATGCTCATAGATATAGTCAGCAAGTGGATGTGCACAACTATATCTTATGATGACACGAGTTTGTATGTGGTTAGACATCATGTATGATAGTGGAAACACACCCTTTAAGCTCTTAGTACAATTATGTCCTCCTCATTCTAATGGGGTGCATTTTTGATGCTTTCAAAGTCGGGTTCTCCTCACCCTATTGTTGTTCGCCAAAATTAATTATTAAATGGCGTATAAAATACGACACACACATTTTAAGTCCTCAATGCAATTATATATTGTCATGCTATTTTATAATGTATTGAGAAGCTTTAACAGTCACAGACCATCACTCTATTCTCCTGTTATCCCCACTCGACCCAGCTATACTCTTATTACCTGAAAGGAATTTTGAAGTAAAAGGGTGAGCACCAATAGCCCAATAAAGAATATCATGACTAAGATAATTAAATTATCAATAGTCTTTATCAGTAATAAATTAGATATTTAGAACATATGGTAGATGATAAAAGTTTTCGACCATAATTGCAGCGCAATCAACAATCCATTAGAAGATTCAAGTAGAACATAATGTCTATTATCTCCTCCACATTAAAAATCCATCATTAATATTTCATTCCTGTAATACCCATCAACAGTTTTGTGTTGTAACCAAGATAAAAAGAACTTTCATCCCCTGTCTTCACCTGAACCACCAAAGATATAGTTAAATTCACAATTCATGTTTATAATAATGTAAATCAACAGTTTCTCCTTGCCACAAAGGCTTTATAAAAATTTCACTCAATGTCCTTGCCATAAATGCTAAGACACTCAATAATCATACTGTCTTTACACTCTATACCAAAAACATTCAAATATAACAATAGTGGTTATGATCATGCCAATCAATTGTCTATCTTTGCACTACAGGCCAAAGATATTCAATAGTCATGATCATACCAATCAATTGTATATCTTTGCACTACGGGCCAAAGATGTTCAATTGTAAAACCAATGATAAACAGTCCATCTTTGCACTATGGCCAAAGACATACAACTATAAAATCAATAATCAACCATCATCTTTGCACTACGGGCCAAAGACAAACAACTGTAAAAACCAATAATCAATAGTTCATCTTTGCACTACGGGCCAAAGACATACAACTGTAAAACCAATAATCAATAGTCCATCTTTGCACTACGGGTCAAAGATATACAACTGTAAAATCAATAATCAACAATCCATCTTTGCACTATGGGCCAACGATATACAACTGTAAAATCAATAATCAACAGTCCATCTTTGCACTACAGGCCAAAGACATACAACTTTAAAACTAGTAATCAACAGTCCATCTTTGCACTACAGGCCAAAGACATACAACTGTAAAACCAATAATCAACAATCCATCTTTGTACTACGGGCCAAAGATAAACAACTGTAAAACCAATAATCAACAGTCTGTCTTTGCACTATGGGCTAAAGACATACAACTGTAAAATAAATAATCAACAGTCCATCTTTGCACTACGGGACAAAAATGACTTTTAACACAATATAAGCATGAGAATGATGACAATGATATAAAGAATCAATCAAGTGAGATCAAGGATAAATATTAGATATTTATAATTTAATTTATCCAGAGTTCAAGAATGTCCAAATGGTCAACATGATGATCAAAACGTGGATTCAAATTTAAGAATAAGATTCATATATCAAAGATAATTTGGTCAGAAAAGAAACTAATTTCCATTGTGTTGGGATTGTTAGTGTTAGTGGAAATCGACATTTATTTCGATAATAACTGATGTCTGGAGGTTATATTGACCAATCGGGTAATTAATCGAATAAATAAGCAATTAATTGCTATTAATTCACATGATTATAACTATTTATTCACATTCATGTACTATTAGGGGAGTTGGTGTAAGATTGATAATACTTGCATGATTAAGTTAAAAATGGAGGTATAGATGAAGGTACTATACTGTAATTTGTATTTTCACATGATTATAACTATTGATTCACATTATTTACTATTAGGGAGGTGGTGCAAGTTTGATAATACTTGCAGGACTAAATTAAAAATAAAAGAAAAGTTGGAGGTATTGTACTGTAATTTGTTGAGCCCCAAAACGTGCAATTATCGAAACTATATTTTTCTATAAATAGAAGCTCATTCTTCCTTCATTTCTCACCAATTTACTAAAGCTATAGAGCAATTATTATAGAGAGAAATTATAGAGAGAAAGAAGAAGAGAAGTCTGCTACCTCTCTATTCCAGTATCCAGCTTGATTCTAAGGTAAGGGGTATTATTTCTTTCATTTTCATAAAGAGAGCTATTGTTATTCTATTCCTTATTATTATGTTGGAATAACATGTCTATGCGAAGTACCGCATACATAGTGAAATTCTTCTATTATTCCATTCTTTATTATTACATTGAAATATCCGTCATGCGTGCGTATTACGCATTGACACAGTTCCACTATTTATTATTACATTGGAATAACACAATACATGCAATCACCGCATACATGGTGAAATTCTTCTATTATTCTATTCTTTATTATTACATTTGGAATATCCTATCGTATGTATATTTTGCATGACTGGTTCCATTATTTATTATTACATTGGAATAACTTTATGCGTGAGGTCTATCGCATGCACGGTGAATTTCTGTTTTTATCTATTCTTTATTATTACATTGGAATATCACATGCATCACGGATTTCGCGTGACTGGTTCCATTCTTTATTATTCTATTGGGAATAACACATGCATGCGATTCTATCGCATGCGTGGTGAATTCTTACATTATTCCATTCTTTATTATTACGTTGGAATAACACATGCATGTGGATTACCACATGCGTGGTGAATGATCCTTTGTACTCATTCCTTATTAAATTATGGAAATTATCATCTACGTGGATTTCGCGTGGCGGCAAACAAAAATCCATTTGCAGTTTCATATAATCTATTATACTCACTTGGTTAAAGTTTTAGCTTCTATACTCCATGAAATTAGTAGAATATCCTGGATATTTGCGCTTCATCCAGTTGTTTTTCATGGAAATATTCTTCTGAGCATTCTTGAATTTTATTCTACAAATCAGTATCATGTTGACAATTTAGACGTTTTTGAGATCAGGATAAATTAACTTATAAATCTTTAAAATTTAATTCTTGAACTTGTTTTATTGAATTATTATGTCATTGTCATCATGCTCATGTTTACATTATGTTGAAAGTCATCTATGGCCTGTAGTGCATAGATGGACTTGGTATGATTATGACCAGGGATTATTCGGTATAGTCATGACTGTAATGTTACACATGATGTGGTAAAAGTCCTTATTAGCCCGTAGTGCATTGATGGACAGTTGTTGGCATGATCATGACCATTGATGAAAACACGAATATCCTTGGCTCGTAGTGCATGGATAATTTGTGGTCGTGATATTAATGAATATCATCGTCAGTAGTAGTCGCGAGGATGACGTGGTTTATTTAATAAAATTTGAGTCTCGATGATAAAAGTGATGAAAAACCTTTTAAATCATAGAAGATAGTAGATTTTATTCTCTACTTAACTCTTCTAATGGATTGCTTAATCCACCGCAGATTAAACTTGATGTTTGTTATATTGTATCGGTTTAAACTTTGTTGAAGGCTAACGATAATTTATTACGCATTATCTTAGCCATAATATTTCTTCTTTGGGCTAGTTGAGCTCACCCTTTTGCTTTCATTGTTCTCTTCGTGAAATGAGAGCGTAGTAGGGATTAGTCGGGGAACGAAGTGACGGTCCAGATGATAGCATTAGTAGTCCTCACTATTCTATGAAATAGTGTGATAATAAATGTATTGAGGACTTATTTTGAGTTTGAATCTTTATCAGAAGACAATATTTGTATTAAAACTCATAGCTCATGTTGTATATTTAAGATTGTATTTGTATTCTGTACCATGTATTTGGTGACTCAGAATAGGTGATGTATACCTATTTTGGGGGCGTCACAGTTGGTATCAAAGCTTAGGGATATGATCCCTGGCTGAGATGTGAGACAAGAACTAGGAGGGGAGAGACGGGGAATTCCTTCGCTATACCTAAGTTTATTTGGTATTTAAATGGTCGGTCAGAGTATAGGGATAATTTGTTTTTTGGCAGTATTTGAAAATGACATCTGAGAATGTTGAAAATAGCAATGGAGCACAGGAGACCGTTGAGTCTCCACAGATCAATATCAGGATAATGTGCATCGAGGCGATAATCCTCATACAAACGATAAACCTTGACAAATGATGAATGATGGAATGTTCGGAGGCTTTATGCAATTCATGCAACATCAAAGCGAGAGGCGGCTCTGTCCAAAATGCGGTAGAAACCGGCAACTCTCGAGCGGTCATGCTAAAGCGATTCAAGGAGCTGGGACCACCGGAGTTTTGGAGAGCCAAAACAACTTAAGGTAGAGGCGTGGATAAAGCGGATCAACAAGATATTTGATGTCTTGGGATGCTCAGGAGGAGCAAAGGTTCCTTTGCCACCTTCACGTCATTGAGCAGAGGAGGCGATTCTTGGTGGGAATCAGGCGTACTCAACTGCTGACCGAAGATGTCTTGGGAGAAGTTCGAAGAATGTTCAACGACAAGTACTTTCCGAAAGTATTCGTCATATGAAAGAGGTAGAGTTCATTAAACTGGAGTAAAACAACATGACCGTGTCGCAGTACGAAGCTAAGTTTGCCGAGTTGTCCCGGTTTGCGTCCCATTTGGTTGATAATGAGGAGAGAATGACGTGAATGTTTATAAGAGGTTTGAAACCCGAGATACGTCAATATCTTATCTCTCATAAACTATGTTTGTATTCAGATGTTGTTAATAGGGTTCAGTTATTGGGGCACGATAATGAGTCAACCTAACCAAAAGAGAGTAGCCGGCAAAATGATAATACCAGTGATAGCAGTCATCGAAGCGGTGATAAACAGCGTGGAGCGAATCAACATGCCAGAAATGGTAACCACTTCGGTGGTAATCATGGCCAAAATAATAAGAATGGACATTTCAAGAAGAGGAGATTCAACAATGATGGAAAGACGTCAGCATCAGCACCCTTTGTTAAGGAAGGAGAACGACCACTTATCATATGCTTCAAATGCGGAGGGGAGGGACATATCAGTCCAAACTGTACGCAGCAGTCCAAAACCTGTTATAATTGTGGAAGAGAAGGTCACTTAGCCCGATTTTATCGTGCACCAAAGTCAAGTCCAGTTGGAACGGTGGCACCAAAGGCGGATGCGGACAAAACAATGTCGGTGGTTTCCGGAAGAGCATTTTTCATGACTTCTCAAAATGCTAGTAACCCGAACAAAGTTAGCACGGGTTAGTTAATTACAAATTCTTGCGAAGTCTATACCTTATTAGATACCGGTTCTAACCATTATTTTATCTCTCTTGCTTGCGCTCAACATTTAAATTTGACCCCAGAGAAGTTAGACTTTGACTTATTGGTAGAAACTTTGTTAGTAGAAACCTTCGTTACCTCCACTGTTTATAAATCTTGTTTGATTCAAATCGACACCCTCACGTTACCTGTCGATCTTATCTCTTTGAAAATACTTTCCTTTGATACGATTTTAGGAATCAATTGGTTAACTACTCATCATGCTTTTTGTAAGGCTGTTAGTTTTCATATTCCTAACCAACCTATTATTCAAATTCAAGTAACCAAACCACTAAAGTTAATCACTGTTATATCAAGCCATAAGTAAAGAGCCCCAGAGCACGTCATTTGGTGACTTCCAAGTCTTGGGATGCACCAAACCGGACTTTTAAGTGGCGGCGGTGTGAATGACGATGGCAAGTTGATAGGTATCAATGTGACGTGTTATCCAAATCTTGGATGAGGGCCACAGTTTTGAATGATATTTCTATTGTTAATAAACTTCCTGGCGTATTCTTGAAGACTTCTTAGCCTAACCCTAGAGCGTAAAATTGAATTTTGTATTGACCCCAGTTCAAAACCCATTTCTAAAACCCTTAAATATTTCTTCACCTAGAACGAACGTATTATGCGCCAAAGACGTTGGCTCTAGCTGTTGAAGATTATGACTATACCATTCAATATCATCGTGGAAGAGCGAACGTGGTAGTTGACACATTGAGTAGAAGATCGTATGCGTTTACGAGTGCGATGTTGTTAACACAAAAACCCATTTCGTATAACTTATAAATGATGAAGATAAAGTTAAAGACTCTAAGGACCCACGTGGTGATATCAAATATACGAGTAGAATCGACTTTAAACGATAAAGTTAAAGCTGTGCAATCTACATACTCAAAGCTGATGAATGTGAAGAAGAAGGTTCAAGAGGGCATTATTCTAGAAGGCAAAATCGATGAATAGAGGAAATCTCAACCCTCGATTTAATTGGCCCATTTGAAATCCTTGATCGAGTAGGAACTGTGGCCTATAGACTCGCTTTACCGCCAAGTATGTCACGTGTTCATAACGTTTTTCACGTATTGATGTTACGTAAATATGTGGACGACCCGAACCACATTATTAAATTAGAACTAGACGATATAACAGAAGATTTAACGTATGAGAAGATACGTGTTAAAATCTTGGATAAGAAGGATCATATTCAACACTCAAAGGTTATACCTCAAGAGTTAGAATTTGAAATGAAGTCAAGGTATCCTCATCATACCAGGTACGTATGTAAATTTCTAGGGCAAAATTTCATAAGGAGTGGAGATTGTAAGACCCCGAATTTTATTAAATGAAAGTATTCAATTTTCTTATAATTATTATTTTATTTCGTAAATGGTTAAATTGATAAAGGGTTAGAGTTAAGGGTGATATGTGAAATTTTTTGCAAAGTATGCAAGTTGTTATAAAATATTCGTTTGGTGGGGAATATTCTTTTGTCGGGAATATCCGAATGACGACAAGACAATCATTAGTGGACCCCTAACGGAAGTATTGTCGTAGTAAGAAAAGCGACATAATTATCTTTTATAAAAATAACGGCGGAAGTGTTCTGTTAAAACCGTTGAACTACCGGTAGTAAAGAAATACGATGTCTGGCGTGGTTGCATAGTAGCACACGGTATTGGTTATTGATGCTTACGTGAGGAGTCACTCGGTTATACTCAATTATTACTCTGATGAATTGTTGCATCATATCTCTCATATTATTGATTCGATTATTGTCACAATATCATCTGTATAATATGATATATTATTAAATCAATAATTGATACGACAAAGTTATTCATATTATTAAATTGCAATATTTACAATGTCTAGGAGTTCTGTCAAGGAGAGGTTTGGTCACCTAATTGCGCGCCAATAGGGAGAAATTCTTATTGGAAAGCCCCCTCTTTCCTAGGAACAACCTGGTTGTTAAATATTATGAGTTATAATATTAATGATGAATGTTATTAAAAATCGAAGTTGAGTTCGGAGTTGAATTTGGAGACACGGACGTGATATTTGAGTCCGGAACGATGAAATTAGTAGAAATAGACTATAAACAGAAAATTTGCTAGGGTTGACTTTTTGGTCAAAAAAGTCAACAATTGACTTTTTCAGAAAAAGTCAAACTTCGAAATTTCAAAAATAAAATTTTTGAGAAAAATATTTCCATTGTGTTGGGATTGTTAGTATTAGTGGAAATTATATAAACCCCAAACTTTACGAATAAAGGTTTAATTTTCTCGAAATATTTTTTTTAATATTATGGTGTGGATTTGAGATAATGTTATAGATGTAACATTCTAGAATTTTTAATTGTTATATTAAATATTTATTGAATTATTTAAGTATTTAATGGATGTGTTCATTGTTGAATAATTGTTAATTATTTGTTAAATAAATAATTAAGGAAATTAATTATTATATCTTTAATTTAATTTAATTATTAAGTTAAAGAGTTTTGATTAATTGAATTATTATTCTTTTATTTGAATTTATAATTAAAAGGATGTATTAGTTGATTAAATAAAGTTATAATTATATAGAAAATTATAATTTTGTGGTATTGATTTACTTGTTAAAGTAATTTAATAAATTATTATTAGAATTAATTTAATTAAATAAAAGTGTGACAAATAACCTTTTATAAAGGAGTTATTAAAATAACTTAAAGGAATTTAATTCAGTTTTGCCAAACAAGGCCTAATGCTTATTGAGTCTTTATTCTAATTGAGTTTTACCAAACAAGGTATAAAGATTAATTAATTATTTTTTTTAGTGGTTAGCCAAACAAGCCATATGGCTTTTGGTTTTCAAAACTTGGATAACTGATATCAGTTATATTTATATTTATATTATATAATTAATATATATTATATCTTATACGTTATATTCTAAGACGTAGAATTAGAATAGAGAGGAGAAGAGAGTTTACAGAGAGAAAAGAAGAGAGGAAGAAAGGCTAGGGAATTAGAGAGAAGAAGAAGCTTGAGAATCAAAAGGGTTGGCCATCATCTTCTTCAAACAAGGTATCATCTAAACTCTATTATTGTTTTTCTTTTCAAAGTTATAGTTGTATTCTCTCTCCCAATTTTCTCCATAAAAGTTTTGTAGAAGTTGAATTTTTTTTGTTATGTATGTGATTTTATATGGTTTTCAAAACTTGGATAACTGATATCAGTTATATTTATATTTATATTATATAATTAATATATATTATATCTTATACGTTATATTCTAAGGCGTAGAATTAGAATAGAGAGGAGAAGAGAGTTCTAGAGAGAAAAGAAGAGGAAGAAAGGCTAGGGAATTAGAGAGAAGAAGAAGCTTGAGAATCAAAAGGGTTGGCCATCATCTTCTTCAAACAAGGTATCATCTAAACTCTATTATTGTTTTTCTTTTCAAAGTTATAGTTGTATTCTCTCTCCCAATTTTTTCCATAAAAGTTTTGTAGAAGATGAATTTTTTTTTGTTATGTATGTGATTTTATATGATAATCTAGTGTTGTTAAACTATTTTCTTAAGCTATAATTGAGAATAGTCAAAGAATTTATATTATGTATGGGTTGTGAAGAAAAGCTATTTTTACAGAGAGTTTTGTGAATATATATTGTTTAGTTTAAGGTAGAAATTAAGGGTTAATTAGTTGCTTAGTTGATAAATTGACTATTGAATTTGATAGAGTATGTATAAACATTAATAAAATTCTTTGAATTAACTGTTTTGGTTGAAAAACAAAATCACAGTGTTTATTTTCATTAAAAACATCAAAAAGTGAGTTTTTACCAAAAACAGTGGAATTATATGTTGTAAATTCGTTGTTTATGTTTTTTTATGGGTAGAAACATGTTAAGAGTCTTTGAATTATGTTTATATGAAGTCTCTATATGAATTACATGTTAATTAGACTATTAGAAAGTAGCTTGTAGGCCAAAATTGGCTTTTGTTTATCTTGTTGTCGGAAGTCATCGATCGAAGCTATGATTTAGCGCCTCAATGTGACTTAGCGATACAACATTCGCCGCGCATGATTACTGCACCATGCCATGGCCTTTGCACCATCAGCAGTGCTTGCAACCGGTAGTATAAATGTGGCGCCAAGAATTATCATCGCGCCATGTGCATAATAACCGAACCAGATATAAAGCGTCATGTGTACTGCGATCTTAGTTAGCGAGAATAATCTCGACATTGTTAATTTTGTACTCAAAGTCTAAAGGAATGGTTATGTATTAATAATAGGACTATTAAGTTATGATTTGAAAATTTCTATATCTAGAATGAACATGTTATTAACAATTAACTTTTTTAATAATTTGATTATGTGATTAAATAATCAAATCTACATGATGACTGTACTTAGTTATGTTTGTAAAGTGGTAGTGACTAACTATGTCATGATGACACATGTATATAGGATATTGTGATTCAAATTGTTTGGTTTAATCTACGAGCAAGGTAAGTACTCTAATCTATTTTCTTGTTGAAGTAATTATGGTTTCCAATTCGATTGCCTTATAAATGATGCAAGCTTTCTAAACTTTGATTTTTATATTGAACAAGTTATTCTTGTATTTAACTTGTTGTTTAGGATGCACAATTATACATACTAATGTTGAACAGTTTTATCGTTCAAATTGCTACGCATGCTTAGTATTCGATTTTAAATAACCTTGGCTTAACATTGTTCAAGCAAGGTGTGTTATCGTTATTCAAGTTGTATGCTATTAGATTATTCCTACTTTAATTTACCATGTTGATTCAATTACGATTATTCTATAGTATAATGTTATTGGTTTAATTCAACTAGTCCTTAGTTAATGTTCGTTGAATTCCAAATTACCCTGAAATGTATCCAAACCAAACTCACTTTGGTGCGGACTTGTACTCTAAATACTGAGATGAACAACCCTATTATTAGGGGTAACTTATGCTTAGCGTTGAAATGTTTGTGCATAATACATTGTACGGAGGGCTTATCCCCCTAAGTACGAGGAGTCCCTATAGTCTTACGACTGTTAAAGTTTAGGTTGAAATATTACTTATAACTATGGACATAGTTTGTGGTCTTAGGACCCTCAGTTATATATTTCAGAATGTTGATAAATCATATTGTTTAATTCTATCGAGCCTCTTATTTGATAGTTGTTGTAAAGATTTTTCATTCATTGTTGTTTCAAGTGAACTTTGCTTACTCACTTTTGCTTATATAACTATAACAGTTAAAGATGAGAAGGTTGATGTACCTAGCACCAGTAAGGGAAAAGGAAAGATGAACAAGTGTTGAAGACTTATAATGTGTTGATATTTGATTATCAGATTTTAAATTGAATGGTTGTAAGAAAGTTTATTAATTTTCCGCATTTGAATGATTGTATTTAAAGGTTAGATAACCTGGGAGATTTTTATTATGTAACCCTTTAATGGGAAAGGTTTTATTTATCCAATTTTATTGTGATGGGTAGTTAGATATGCATGTTTGATTTAGTGAGCACCAAATCCTGTGGGTGTCAAGTACCTGGCGTAATGTGTATTATTTCTTTCGTATTCATGAAGAGAACTTCTGTTATTCCATTCCTTATTATTCTGTTGGAATAACTTTTGTATATCTGAAGTGCCACATACATGGTGAAATTCTTACATTATTCCATTCTTAATTATTATGTTGGAATAACTTTGTCTATCGCATCACCGCATACATGGTGAAATTCTTCTATTATTCCATTCTTTATTATTACAGCCGGAATATCTTGTGCATGCATTTTTTTGCATGACTGGTTCCATTATTTATTATTCATTGGAATTTTCGATAGTATGCGCTTACGCATGACTGGTTCCATTCTTTATTATTACATTGAGAATAACTTCGTCTGCATGCGATCTATCGTATGCGTGGTGAATTCTTACATTATTCCATTCTTTATTATTCTATTGGAATATTCATGCATGCGTTTTCGCATGACCTGGTTCCATTATTTATTATTACTCGCCGAATATCCATCTATGCGTTACGCATGACTGGTTCCATTCTTTATTATTACATTGAGAATAAACACATGCATCTTGATACTATCGCGTGCGTGGTGAATTCTTCTGTTATTCCATTCTTCATTATTCTATTGGAATAACCTGTATATGTGGATTACCATATGCATGGTGAATGATCCTTAGTATTTCATTCCTTATTAAATTGTGGAAATGATCTGTCTATGTGGATTACCGCATGGTGGGTGAAAATCCATTTGCAGTTTAGTAATTTTTCTGACCCTCAAAAATTCTTGAAAGTCATAATATAAGCATTGGACTGTTGATTATGATGAAAGTCATAATAAAAGCATTGGACTGATGAAAATCATGGGTATATGTAGTAGTATTAAGTGTTATGATGAGTTATGTTGGTTATTATGTGAAAACATGAAAGTTTCTTAGAAATCACAAAGAGTTGAAGATTAGATTTTTGGTGAAAATGGAACATGAAATTCAATTGACCATATCTCCTATTATATTTTGAATTTTTGAGTGTGGTCAAGTTCTAGAGTTAGATCTATGCGTTTTCTAACTTATCCAAGTGGAATCACTGGAAAATGTGTTGTAGATTTTCGCGTGGACTGATTTTAGCAAAGGAGTCAAAAACTACAAAGTACCAAAAAGCTACTACCCATAAATTTAAAAGGGCATTTTCGGCCATTTAATTTGTGAGTAAAATTTCGACCTTTTGGGACATGAAAATATATGGTATAAAGTACCTCCTGTCCAAAAATGAGCTCATTCTGACTTAAAATGAGCAAGTTATGACCATTTCAATATTTAGGTTTTTTCGACGATAAATGCTATAACCGGAGTTCTATAACTCCAATTACCATGAAATTTAAACTGGAAGCTCACATTAGCATGTGTAAGATCCTGCCAAGATTTGGGAATTTCTGGAGTTAAACTTGAGGTAGCTAATTTCTTAAGGAATTAATTAGAAATTAATTTTTGAAAAATACTTAAGAGAGTTGAAGAATTATAAAAAAAATACTTGTTGTGTATGAAATATATGTATATATGTTTGGACAAAGGATATAAAAATAATAAGTTAATTTGGTAATTTTTCATGAAAATGGTTTAGTTTCAAACATATGAGTTAAATATGTTATGTGAAGTTGAAGAATTGGTAAATAGGATTTTAGGGCTTGAAAATCCTATATAAGATGTATGCAAATTTTTGATGAGTGATTTGATCATTGGTGATGAAATTTTATGAGTATGACATTTTTGAATGATTAAATGCATTATTTGAGTGCAGTGTAAATAATTAAATTAAATTGTTTATAAGTTTAAGAAGTGATTAAAATATTGTTATAATATTAACAATATTAGATTATGAGTTATTTAAGTGATGGATAATATTTGGATAAATTTAAAGTCTTTAATATTTATCTTTGTTTTCGTTTGATTAATGCTTATATTATTATCATCATCCTCATGCTTATATTGTGATGAAAGTCATTTTTGGCTTACGTGCAGATGGTATGATTATGACCAGGGATTATTCGGTATAATTATGACCGTAATATAATGAATGATGTGGTAAAAGTCCTCATTGGCCTGTAGTTCATTGGTGGACAGTTCTTGGTATGATTATGACCAGGGATTATTCGGTATAATCATGACCATTGATGATTACATGAATATCCTTGGTCGTGGTGCAGGGATGATGTGGTTTATTTATTAAGCTGAGTCTCAGCGATAAAGTTTATGAAAATATTTTTAAATCATAGAAGATAGTAGATGTTATGCTCTACTTGACTCTTCTAATGGATTGTTTGTTCCACTGCAATTAAACTTGATATCTATTGTATTTTATCAGTTTAACATTGTTAAAGACTAATGATAATTTATTCTGCATTATCGTAGTCATAATATTTCTTACTGGGATAGTTGAGCTCACCCTTTCTTTTCCTTTGTTCTCTTCTTGAAATGAGAATATTTGAGACGAGTCGGGGAGCGGAGTGACGGTCCAGATGATAACATTAGTAGTCCTTACTATGGCATGACATGCAATATATAATTGTATCGAGGACCTAAGATGTGTGTGTCGTATTTTATACGTCACTTAATAATTGATTTTGGTGAACAACAATAGGGTGATGAGAACCTTGAGCCACGAAAAGCGTCAAAAGTGCACCACAATAAAATGAAGAGAACAGAAATCTTCTCGTATCCCTTTGGAGACTTGAAATATTTGTTGTTGTACTTTATATGGCATGTATTAATTTGAGTATGAATATTGTCGTATTATATACGTTACAATATTTGTATTAAAACTCACAGTATACCATATTTTGCACGACTGTTGTATAATTAAGATTGTATTTAAATTTTGTACCATGTATCTGGCGACCCAAGATGGGTAAGGTATACCTATTTTGGGGGCGTCACAAAAATCTACATTTATTTCGATAATAACTAATGTCTGGAGGTTATATTGACCAATCGGGTAATTAATCGAATAAATGAGCAATTAATTGCTATTAATTCACATGATTATAACTATTTGTTCACATGTGTGTACTATTGATTCACATTCATGTACTATTAGGGTAGTTGGTGCAAGATTGATAATACTTGTATGACTAAGTTAAAAATGGAGGTATAGATGAAGGTACTATACTGTAATTCGTATTTTCACATGATTATAACAATTGATTCACATGATTGAACTATTGATTCACATTATTTACTATTAGGGGAGGTGGTGCAAGTTTGATAATACTTGCAGGACTAAATTAAAAATGAAAGAAAAGTTGGAGGTATTGTACTTTAATTTTTTGAGCCCCAAAACGTACAATTATCGAAAATATATTTTTCTATAAATAGAAGCTCATTCTTCCTTCATTTCTCACCAATTCACTTAACTTATAGAGCAATTATTATAGAGAGAAATTATAGAGAGAAAGAAGAAGAGAAGTCTGCTACCTCTCTATTCTAGTATCCAGCTTTATTCTAAGGTAAGGGGTATTATTTCTTTCATTTTTATGAAGAGAGCTATTGTTATTCCATTTCTTATTATTATGTTGGAATACTTTGCATACATCTAATCTGCATCATGGTAAAATTCTTCTATTATTCCATTTTTTATTATTACATTGGAATATCACATCTCGTGCGTGACACAGCGTGACACAGTTCCACTATTTATTATTCTATTAGAATAACGGTCATGCGAAATACCGCATACATGGTGAAATTCTTCTATTATTCCATTCTTTATTATTACATTTGGAATATCACATGCATGCGTATTTCGCATGAATTGGTTCAATTATTTATTATTACATTGGAATAACTTTTATGCATGCGATCTATCGCATGCACGGTGAATTCGTTGTTATTCCATTCTTTATTATTACGTTGGAATATCACCGTAAATGTGCGAATTTCACATGAATTGGTTCCATTCTTTATTATTCTATTGGGAATAACACATGCATGCGATTACATCGCATGCATGGTGAATTCTTACGTTATTCCATTCTTTATTATTACATTGGAATAACTTTTGTACATGTGGATTACCACATGCATGGTGAATGATCCTTTGTACTCATTCCTTATTAAATTATGGAAATTATCTGTCTACGTGAATTACCGCATGGCGGCCGAAAATCCATTTGCAGTTTCATAAATTCTATTATACTCACTTGGTTAAAGTTTTGGCTTCTATACTCCATGAAATTAGTAGAATATCCTGGATATTTGCGCTTTATCTAGTATCTTTTCATGGAAATATTCTTCTGAGCATTCTTGAATTTTACTCTACAAAGCAGTATCATGTTGACAATTTAGACGTTTTTGAGATCAGGATAAATTAACTTATAAATCTTTAAAATTTAATTCTTGAACTTGTTTTATTGAATTATTATGTCATTGTCATTGTCATCATCCTCATATTTATATTATGTTGAAAGTCATCTGTGGCCTGTAGTGCATAGATGGACTTGGTATGATTATGACCAAGGATTATTAAGTATAGTCATGACCGTAATGTTACAAATGATGTGGTAAAAGTCCTCATTGGCCCGTAGTGCATTGATGGACTGTTGTTGGCATGATCATGACCATTGATGAAAACACGAATATCCTTGGCCCGTAGTGCATGGATAATTTGTGGTTGTGATCTTAATGAATATCATTGGTAGTAGTGCGGGGATGGCGTGGTTTATTTAATAAAAGTGAGTCTCGGTGATAAAAGTGATGAAAATCTTTTAAATCATAGAAGATAGTAGATTTTATTCTCTACTTGACTCTTCTAATGGATTGCTTATCCCATCGCTTGATTAAACTTGATGTTTGTTATATTGTATCAGTTTAACATTGTTGAAAGGCTAACGATAATTTATTACGCATTATCTTAGCCATAATATTTCTTCTTGGGCTAGTTGAGCTCACCCTTTTGCTTTCATTGTTCTCTTGAGGAAATTAGAGCGTAGCGAGGGGACTAGTCGAGAGCGGGTGGCGGTCCGGATGATAGCATTAGTAGTCCTCACTATTCTACGAAATAGTATGATAATAAATGTATTGAGGACTTATTTTGAGTTTGAATATTGTCTAGAAAACAATATTTGTATTAAAACTCACAGCTCATTTTGTATATTTAAGATTGTATTTGTATTCTGTACCATGTATTTGGCGACTCAAAATAGGTGATGTATACCTATTTTGGGGGTGTCACAATAGTACCCCGGATAAATAGTACTCTGGTATGAATAGTACCCATAAATGGAGAATACGACAGAAAACGATATCCCATGACGAGTATAAAAAAAATGATATCCCATACGAGTATGAAAGAATATATGAAACTGCAAATAGATTTTCACCTATCATGCGGTAAACCGCGTAGACAGATCATTTCCACAATTTAATAAAGAATGAATACGAAGGGTTATTCACCATGCATGTGATAATCCGCGTAGACAAGTTACTCCCGCAGATTAATAAAGAATGAATACGAAGGGTGTGACGCCCCCAAAATAGGTATACATCACCCATTCTGAGTCGCCAAATACATGGTACAGAAATCAAATACAACTTTATTATTACAATTGTCGTGCAAAATAAGACAACACATAAACTGTGAGTTTTAATACAAATATTATCTTCTAGACAATATCCAAACTCAAATAAGTCCTCATTACAATTATTGATACACTATTTTACAAAATAGTGAGGACTGCTAAAACAACTGACTTGAAACATCACTCCACACCTCAACTAGTTCCCGCTATATTCTCGCCTCCTGAGAAGAAAAATGGAACAAAAAGGAAAAGGGTGAGCTCAATTAGCCCAGTAAAGAATATTATGACTAAGATAATGTAGAACAAATTATCGTTAGCCTTCAATAAATTAGATAAAATATAATGGACAACAAGTTTTAGATCAATATTCGTAGCGAAAATAACAATTCATTAGAAGAGTTAAGTAGAGAATGAAGTCTACTATCTTCTATGATTTAAAAGTCTATCATCAATATTTTATCCCAATAACATCAATCAATATACAACTTGAACCAAATATTCATCTTTACTTTACGGGCCAAAGATATTCATTTGTATCACCAGTTAGTCATGCTCATCTCAACACATGTTCTTCTTTGCACCACGACCAAAGATATTCATCAGGTAATCATTCATCTTTGCACTACAGGCTAAAGATATTCAGTTATATCATTATTTAGGACTGAGGATGGTGAAAAATATCTTAAAGAAAATGAATCCAGTGAAATAAAAGGATAAAGATTAGGGATTCGTACTTCGGTTTATCCAAGTTCAAAAATACTCCATAATAATCAATTGTGGAGCAAAATTCAAGAATGAAGATCAAAACATGGATACAATCAAAGATAGTAACCATAGTAGACAACTTGGACAAAGAAAAGAAAATTTAATTTTTCTATGAATAGTGTCGTATTCGTGAATAGTGTCGTATACGTGAATAATGTCGTATATGTGAATAGTAACCCCGACATGAAAAGGTAAAAATTTCATAATAAAAATTATACTTCATGAATAGTACTTATAAATAGTACTCGTGAATAGTATCGTATTCGTGAATAGCGACGTATACGTGAATAGTGTTGTATACGTGAATAGTAATCTTGACATGAAAAGGTAAAAAATTCATAATAATATTCATACCAATATTTCGGTATAATGATATTGAAAGAAATAACATCATTTACGAAGAAAATAACACCCCTTACCTTAAAAAAATAGTACTTCTGGCTGAAATATCGGATATAATGCTGAAAGAAACTTGCACTGAATAGCAACACTCAAAGTATATAAATAGTCACAAAAATACGCTCGAGATTATAGAGAGAGAAATTTTTTTATTCTGGTGTGATTTTCAATTCTAACCTAAGCACCCTATTTATAGGAAAATGATAGAACGCCAAAGCAGACTAATCTGCTACCGGTGGATTAACCTACTGCTATTCACGCACACCACCATTAAACTTCAGCAATTTTTTCCACCAAAAACAAAAGTGGGGACCACCCTTGTTTTTAATAATAAAAACATTTATTTCTGAAACTTCAATCATTCATAATAAATAGCCCTTTTATCAGGAAAAATACAAATTTTATGTCCTTTCCATAGGAAATTTAATTCTTTACAATTTTATAAAAGAAAGTTTTTCTAAATTCCAAACAAAAAATGACCGAAATCCATATACGGATGATTTTTAATACCTCAATTCTGACAATATACTGATAAAATACTTCAGCATTAATTCCTTCATTTATATCCACATAAAAAAATTATTTTCTTATCATATAAATCAATAATTAATTATTCACAAATAATATTACAGAATCACAATAATGACAACCAGGTCGTTCCCAGGAAAGAGGGGGCTTTTCGATAAGGATTTCTCCTTACTGGCGCGTAATTAGGTGACCAAACCCCTTTCCTAGATAGAACTTCCTTAGACATTGCCAATAATGCTATCTAATAATATTATTTAAATAATATGAATTATTGATCTAATAATGGGAAATACTATGCAGTGTCAATTATTGAAACAAAATTAATATAAAATATCAACGAAGCAATTATTGAATCAATAAAATAAAATATTGAACAGTAATTACTGTAAAAATTATTGAGTAGTGCCTTCTTACGTAAGAATCAATAATCTAAAAATACTATACAATATTGTGTGCTATTGTGCAACCACGCGTATTATTGTACTTTAACCACTAGGCATTCCAACAGTGTTAACGGTAATAACTACGTCGTTATTTATAAAAAAATCATACTTGTCATTTTTTTCATTCGATAGTTTTCTGTTATGGGGCCCACAAATGGTTGCGCCGTCGTATGAATATTCCCCGACAACAAGAATATTCCACGACCAAACGAATATTCCCCGACAAGAATGAATATTTTATAATCACATGCTTATTTTATAAAATTTGCACATTTTACCCATAACTTACTACATTAATCAAATCCACTCCTTACTATTTCAAAATAATTAATAGAGGAAATTCAATTTTATTTATAAAAAGTTGGGGTCTTACAACCTCCCCTCTTTATGAAATTTCGTCCTCAAAATTGACGTACATACCTGGTGTTTCGAAAAAGGTGAGGGTATCTCGCTTTTATTTCTGACTTCAACTCCCAGGTCATTTCCTCAATAGCATGGTTCCTCCAAAAAACTTTGACTTGTGGTATAACCTTTGTGCGTAGGACATGCTCTTTCATATCCAAGATCTTGATGGTACCTACCTCCTCAAACGTTAAATCTTGACTATCTCTAAATCTAGTCCTAAATCAATAATGTGGTTTGGGTCTTTCACATATTTACGAAGCATCGATATGTGAAAAACATTATGAACACGAAACATGCTTGGAGGTAATGCGAATCTATAGGCCACATTTCCTACTCGGTCAAAAATCTCAAATGGGCCAACAAATCATGGATTAAACTTTCCTCTCTTCCCAGATCTTGTAACTCCCTTCCATGGAGCAATACGTAACAATACATGATCCCCAATATTAAACTCCACGTCCTTTCGATGAAGATCCGCATAACTCTTTTGTCGATCTTGTGAGGTTTGTATACGTTGCCGGATTATTTGAATCTTTTCTGTAGTCATACATACCAATTCTGGTCCTAACAATGTTGCTTCACCCACCTCATCCCAGCATACTGAAGAATGACACTTTCTTCCATACAACGCCTCGAATGAAGCCATGTCTATACTTGCTTGATAGCTGTTGTTGTAAGAGAATTCCATCAATGGCAAGTACTTATCCCAACTTCCTTTGAAATTTAGGACACAGAGTCTTAATAGATCTTCAAGAGTTTGAATAATCCTTTCTGATTGCCCATCCGTTTGAGGATGGTATGCCGAACTGAATCGTAAATCCGTGCCCATAGCTTTCTATAAACTAACCCAAAATCATGAAGTGAATCTTGGGCCACGATCCGAAACTATGGATACTGGCATGCCATGCAATCTCACAATCTCATTCACGTACATACGAGCAAGACGTTCAAGGAATAAGTCTCCGTGTCGATCTAAAGAAATGAGTAGACTTGGTTAATCTATCAACAATAACCTAAATTGCATCTATGCCTTGAGAAACCTTGGGAAGACCCGTAACGAAATCCATGGTAATGTGTTCCCACTTCTATTTTAGAATCTCAAGTGGTTGCAATGGACCTTTTGGCACTTGATGCTTCGCCTTTACATGTTAACAAGTTAAACACCTCGAGATAAACTCCGCGATCTCTCTCTTCATATTGTTCCACCAAAATGTATGTCGAAGATCATGATACACTTTGGTACTCCCAGGATGGATTGCAAACGGTGTGTTGTGTGCCTCCATCATGATTCTATGTTTTAAGTCAGAATCATTAGGAATGCAAAGTCTGGAGTTGACTCTAAGTATTCCTTCTTCATCGATTCTTGCTTCTGGAATAACACCTTCTTGTACTTTCTTCTTCATACGCATCAACTCTGGGTCTGTGGCTTGAGCAGCTTTAACTTTATCGATTAAAGTCGGTTCTACTCGTATGTTTGATATCATCACGTGGGTACTTGGAGCCTTTAACTCTATCTCCATCCTTTATAAGTCGTACAAAATGGGTCTTTGCATTGACATTATCACACTCGTACCCGCATATTATCTTCTACTCAACGCGTCAGCTACCACGTTCGCTTTTCCAGGATGATATTGAATAGTATGGTCGTAATCTTTCAACATCTTGAGCCAACATCGTTGCCGCATGTTGAGTTCCTTTTGGGTGAAAAAATATTTGAGGCTTTTATGATCTGTATAGAACTCCATTTTCTCCCCATACAGGTAGTGTCTCCAGATTTTCAACGCGAAAATGACTGCTTCCAACTCCAGATCATGAGTAAGATAATTCCTCTCATATTTTTTGAGTTGCTGCGAGGCATAGGCTATGACTTTTCCATGTTGTATGAGAACACATCCTAACCCTTTGCCTGAAGCATCGATGTAGATAACAAATCCATCCGAACGAGATGGTATTGTCAGAACAGGTTCCGAAATGAGTCTCCTCTTGAGCTCTTGGAAACTCTTCTCGCATTCCTCGCTCCATATGAATTTTGTATCTTTCTGAGTTAACGGAGTAGCGATTAGAGAAAATCCTTCCATGAATCTCCGATAATAACCAGCTAAGCTCAGAAAGCTGCGTACTTTGGTCACCGACTTCGCTTGCTCCCAACTTTGTATTGCTTCAATCTTCGCCGAGCTAACAGATACTCCATGTTTTGATACCACGTGCCCAAGGAATGCTACTTCGTCAAGCCAGAACTCGCATTTCTTCAGCTTGACATATAACTTGTTATCACGAAGCCTTTGAAGTACCAGCTTCAAATGGTGCTCATGATCTTCACGGCTTTTGGAATAGATGAGGATGTCATTAATAAAGACAACAACGAACTGATCCAAATATTCCTTGAACACACGGTTCATTATATCCATGAAAGCAGCAGGAGCATTAGTCAATCCAAAAGACATGACTAAGAATTCATAATGCCCATACCGAGTTCTGAAGGCAGTCTTCGGAATATCCTCAGTTTTAATCTTCAGTTGATGATATCCAGAACGAAGATCGATCTTTGAAAAGAACTATGCTCCTTGCAACTGATCGAACAAATCATCAATGCGAGGTAGCAGATACCTATTCTTGATGGTGACATGATTAAATTCCCGGTAGTTAATACAAAGTCGCATACTCCCGTCTTTCTTCTTTACGAATAAAATAGGAGCACCCCAAGGAGATGTATTAGGACGAATGAAACCGATGTCTAACAACTCCTGTAGTTGGACCTTTAACTCCTGAAGTTCAATAGGAGCCATTCGATATGGGGTTTTAGAAATGGGTTTTGTACCAGGTTTAAGATCAATAAAGAATTCAACTTCATGTTCTGGTGGTAGACCGGGAAGTTCTTCAGGAAATACGTCAGGAAATTCATTAACAACAGAAATATTATTCAAATCTGACGTATTTTTGTTTAAATCCATAACATGGGCTAAGAAAGCTTGACATCCGTTTTTTAATAAACGAATGGCTTTATGGCTTGATATGACAGTGATTGACTTTAGTGGTTTGGTTGCTTGAATTCACATAACAGGTTGGTTAGGAATATAAAAACTAATAACCTTACGAAAATAATCAATTTTGGCATGATGAATAGTTAACCATTGAATCCCTAAAATCACATCAAATGCAAATATGAGATAAGATCAACAGGTAATGTGATGGTGAAAACTTGGATCAAGCAAGATTTATAAACAGTGGATGTAATAAAAGTTTCTCCTAACAGAGTCTTAATAGATAAGTCAAAGTCTAATTTCTCCGGAGTCAAGTTCAAACGTTGAGCACAAGCAGGAGAGATAAAATAATGGGTAGAAACAGGTATCTAGTAAGGTATAAACTTTTCAAGAGTTTATGATTAACTAACCCGTGATAACTTCGTTCGGTTCCTCACTTTTTGGAAAGTTACAAAAAGCGCTCTCACTTGAACCACCGATTTTGACTTGTCTGGGACAGCCTTTGGTGTCATCATTACAGCTAGAATTGACTTTTGCTATAGGGCATATTCCACCCTCAACTGCTTCGTCGTACTCCTGTTTCATGATCTAAATCATTAATCTTCGATCCATGTCGAATTGGGGTTGACCGCAATGTACAGGGTAATTCAAAACTCGATGTTTGGTTCTCCCAATTGCAATCCAAAAAGAGAAATACATATCATCTATTTTAGCCTTTTTGGATCGGACTTCTCTTTCCACAATATCAACGCGTCATGCGGCTTTTACCCATGCATCCTTCATTCTCAATGTTCAATTGTTTCTTCTTTCAGCTGATCCTTGACATTTGAATTCTCAGATTCCAGCTTTATCATCTTATACTCTGCCAATGAGTGCTTCTGTTCAAGCATCACATATCGGGTAACACAAGCTTGAATTGTTGTATCCTTTTGTTCCACGATCGCCTGCCGTTCTTCAGCCTGCTCTTCAAACTCATGAATACGATTTTGCAATTCTACATTTCAATCATAAAGTTCTCCTAATAAATCTTCCTCGGGTTCCTCTTCTTCCTCACTCTCAGCTGCTACCTCTGTGACTAGCTCGGGTGCAACTATTAATTCTTCAATCACCATATGGATATCTCTAATTTCTTCTTCGCCTGACATCACATAATCCTAGTTGGTGATTAGAGGTGTCTCCACGGTCTCATTCACTATTGTTGATATTTTCAGCTGCCATTCTCAAATACTGCTATAAAATAAGGGTTAATTAAAGAAATTGACATACCACATAATACCCCTATATTCTGACCGACCAATAAATAAGCTTAGGTAGGACACACTAGCGAAGGATTTACTCGTCTCTCCCCACCTAGTTCTATTCCCCGATTTCCGCCAAAGACCATATACCTAAGCTCTGATACCAACTGTGACGCCCCCAAAATAAGTATACATCACCCATTCTGAGTCGCAAAATACATGGTACAGAAATCAAATACAACTTCATTATTACAATTGTCGTGCAAAATACGACAACACGTAAACTGTGAGTTTTAATACAAATATTATCTTCTAGACAATATCCAAACTCAAATAAGTCCTCATTATAATTATTGATACACTATTTTACAAAATAGTGAGGACTGCTAAAACAACTGACTTAAAACATTACTCCACACCCCGACTAGTTCCCGCTATATTCTCGCCTCCTGAGAATAAAAATGGAACAAAAAGGGAAAAAGTGAGCTCAACTAGTCCAGTAAAAAATATTATGACTAAGATAATGTAGAAAAAAAATATCATTAGCCTTCAATAAATCAGATAAAATATAATGGACAACAAGTTTTAGATCAATATTCGCAGTGAAAATAACAATTCATTAGAAGAGTTAAGTAGAGAATGAAGTCTACTATCTTCTATGATTTAAAAGTCCATCATCAATATTTTATCCCTGTAACATCAATCAATATATATCTTGAACCAAATATTCATCTTTCCTTTATGGGCCAAATATATTCATTTGTATCACCAGTTGGTCATGTTCATCTCAACACATGTTCATCCTTGAACCACGACCAAAGATATTCATCAGGTAATCATTCATCTTTGCACTACAGGCCAAAGATATTCAGTTATATCATCATTTAGGACTGAGGATGGTGAAAAATATCTTAAAGAAAACGAATCCAGTGAGATAAAAGGACAAATATTAGGGATTCGTACTTCGGTTTATCCAAGTTCAAAAATACTCAATAATAATCAATTGTGGAGCAAAATTCAAAAATGAAGATCAAAACATGGATACAATCAAAGATAGTAACCATAGTAGACAACTTGGACAAAGAAAAGAAAATTTAATTTTTCTGTGAATAGTGTCATATTCATGAATAGTTTCGTATACGTGAATAGTGCCGTATACGTGAATAGTAACCCCGACATAAAAAGGTAAAAATTTCATAATAAAAATCATACTTCGTGAATAGTACTCGTGAATAGTATCGTATTCGTAAATAGTGTCGTATACGTGAATAGTGCCGTATACGTGAATAGTAACCTCGACATGAAAAGGTAAAAATGTTATAATAAAATTCATACCAATATTTCGGTATAATGATATTGAAAGAAATAACATCATTTACGAAGAAAATATCATCCCTTACCTCAAAAAATAGTACTTCTGGCTAAAATAATTGATATAATGCTGAATAACAACACTGAAAGTATCTAAATACTTACAAAAATACGCTCAATATTATATAGAGAGAAAATTTCTGATTCTGGTGTGATTTTCAATTCTAACCTAAGCACCTTATTTATAGAAAATTGCTAGAACACCAAAGCAAACTAACCTGCTACCGGTGGCTTAACCTGCTGCTATTCACGCACACCACCATTGAACTTCAGTAATTTTTTCAACCAAAAACAAAAGCGGGGCCCACCCTTATTTTTAATAATAAAAACATTTATTTCTAAAATTTCAATAATTCATAATAAATAGCCATTTTATCTGAAAAATACGAATTCTATGTCCTTTTCATAGAAAATTTAATTCTCTACAACTTTGTAGAAGAAAGTTTTTCTAAATTCCTAACAGAAAATGACCGAAATCCATATACGGATGATTTTTAATACCTCAATTCTGACAAAATACTGATAAAACACTTTAGCATTAATTCCTTCATTTATATCCACATAAAAAAATTATTTTCTTATCATATAAATCAATAATTAATTATTCACAAAAAATATTACAGAATCACAATAATGACAACCAGTTCGTTCCCAAGAAAGAGGGGGCTTTCCGATAAGGATTTCTCCTTACTAGCGCGCAATTAGGTGACTAAACCCCTTTCCTAGACAGAACTTCCTTAGACATTGCCAATAATGCTATCTAATAATATTATTCAAATAATATTAATTATTGATCTGATAATGAGAAATATTGTGCAGTGACAATGATTGAAACAACAATAATATAAAATATCAACGAAGCAATTATTGAATCAATAAAATAAAATATTGAACTGTAATTACTGTAACAATTATTGAGTAGTGCCTTCTTACGTAAGAATCAATAATCCAAAAATATTGTGCAATACCGTGTGCTACTGTGCAGCCACGCATATTATTCTACTTTAACCACTAGGTATTCCAACAGTGTTAACGGTAACAACTACGCCGTTATTTTTAAAAAACTCATAGTTGTCTTTTTCTTCATCCCACAGTTTTTCGTTATGGGGCCCACAAATGGTTGCTCCGTCGTAAGAATATTTCCCGACAACAAGAATATTCCACGATCAAACGAATATTCTCCGACAACAATGAATATTTTATAACTATTTGCTTATTTTGCAAAATTTACATATTTTACCCATAACTAACCACATTAATCAAATCCACTCCTTACTATTTCAAAATAATTAATAAAGGAAATTCAATTTTATTTATAAAAAGTTGGGGTCTTACAAAGGGTTATTCACCAAGCATGCGGTAATCCGCGTAGACAGGTTACTCCCGCAGATTAATAAAAAATAGAATGACAACCCTTATGAGTACGAAGTAAATAACATCTTTTACGAATACGAAAGAAATAATACCCCTTATAAATACAAAAAGTAACATCTCTTACCTTAGAAGAAAATTGGATACTGTAATAATGTAGTAGCAGAATACTCTTCTTCTTTCTCTCTTATTATCTCTCTATAGTTTCTCTCTATAGTTTTAGTGAATTCGTAAGAAATAATGAAGGAATGGGCTTCTATTTATAGGAGAATGGACTAAATAGTAACTAATTCACGAACGGTCCAGATTGATTTATTATTAAAACGGACGGTCCATATTGATTTACTATTAAAACTTCAACTGACGGTCCATATTGATTTACTATTATAACTTCAACCAACGGTTCATATTGATTTAGTATTATAACTTCAATCGACGATCTGAAAAATTAGCACATCTTCCCATGGAATAATAAGTCAAACTTACAACAAACGCCTCATGACAAACCCCTCTATTTATATCAAAAAAATTGAATAAATAATTACCACAACACATTTTAATGTTTCAACAATTATTCATCATTTAATATTATAACTCATAATATTGACAACCAGATCATTCCTAGGAAAGATGAGGTTTTTTGATAAGGATTTCTCCTTACTGACGCGCAATTAAATAACTAAACCCCTTTCCTCGACAGAACTTCCTAGACATTGTCAATAATGCAAATAATAACATAAATAATTGTGTCATCTCAATTATTAATTTAATAATATAAAATATTATGCAGATGATACTGTGACAATAATTGAACAAAACTGAGTGACTTCTTACGTAAGCATCAATTAGGGGTGAGAAAAAATGGATAAAACCGAATAACCGAACACAACCGAATTTTTTTAACCGAATTATTTCTGTTTTTTGATTTCTTTCTAATTTTGGTTATATCCGATTTATTGTTCGGTATTCAGTTTCGGATTCGGTTTTAAAAAATAGATTATTCGGGTATCCGAATTACCGAATTTATTGCTTAAAAAATAATAATTTTATAATGCATTCTTCACTCTTCAGCCGTAAGCCCATACATTCGAACTACAGACTTCAGCCCATTCTATAGCCCATTCTTCAGCCCATTCGAGCATTATAAAAATTATAAAAAAACACAGTGCCCCTCAACCAAACCCCTCGCTCTCTCTCACACTCGACACTCCCCTCAGACCCTCACTCTATCTCCTTATTTTTTTCTCTAAAATGACTGATCAGAACTCCGGCACCGTTCAACTCCAAAGACAACAAAGACCCACCACCGCTCGAATAACATTCCTCGTAAATTCCATGAACACGTGTCAAACTCCTACCAACTCTTGGATTCCTTACTCTAGTGATCTCTCGTGCCATTTTACTCTTTTTCATCTGATTCGACTATAACTACCATGGTTTTGGGTCCGATTTTCTTCACCCCATTGATTCCGATTTGAGCCCGATTTGGTTTCCGGTCGGGAATAGTGCTTTTCATTGATGTCTCCGATTTTTTTATCGGTTTGTGGATTTGGAGTCGGTAGTGTTGCTGTTGTGTCTTGGATTTATAGGTATTACAGGGGTTTGCTGTTGTGTGTTGGATTTGGGTTGATTTGGGTTGATTATACGAGGAGCAGGATTGAAGGATTATGCTAGGTAGTAGCACTATTCGGTTATTACCCGAAATATCGAATTTACAATTCGGTATTCGGTTATTAGTTCGGATATTAAAAATAGGAATATTTTAGTATTCTGGTTATAAAGCAATGATGATCGATCTAGCATCAATAATCGAGATATCTTTGTGCAATACCGTAGTGTATCTCTTGTGTGACAACGCGTAGACATCGTTCTTTTATCACCGGATATTTCAACAGTTTAATAGTAAAAGTCTTGTCGTTATTTTTATAAAAAGGTTATTTTTGTCGCTTTCTATATCTGACATTTAATCCGTTATGTGATCCACCAATGATTGCGTCGCCGTACTGATATTCCCCGACAAAAAGAATATTCCCCGATCAAACGAATATTTTATGACAACTTGCTTATTTTATAAAATTTTCACATATCACCCTTAACTTTAACCTTTTATCAATTTAACTAATTACTGAATAATAATTATAAGAAAAATTGAATATTTTTTTGTTCATTAAATTTAGAGTCTTACAGTAGCATTGTTGTAAATATCACTCATTTTACTTACTTTATAATTGAAGAATTTACCTATATTGATCAAGACTAAATTAGTATTTGTAAAAATGTTCCCTATTTTTATTAGCACAAGTCTTCCTCAAAGATATATTAGTTGTGCAAAATTATTTCTCCAACCCTTTTTGTCAATAAAAAAACTGAATTTTTTTAAATTAAATTTGACAGAAAGTGTTAACATATTATTCATGTCTAAAGTAAGGTTATTATAATTATTATGATAGTTAAACCTATTTGAGACACATTTGAAGACAATAAAATTCGCATTTACGATAGAGGAGAGACAAATGTAAGCTAAGATGTCTCAAATTAGGGTTCAAAATCATCTTAATCAAACCATGAGTTTTAAATTAGGGCTAAAATCCATCTCAAACAAATCATATTTTGTAAAATTAAAGTTACAAGTAGTTGTTAGGGTTTAAATTAGTGTTGCAAATGGAACGGATAATTCAATTGCCATATTGGGAACATGATGACATACCTGTTAGCTCTATAATAATTATAATTTATGCAACATAATAATACGTAAGTATTTTTTTTTGTCAAATTCAATTAACATAATTTGCTTTATTATCAACGGAAAAGGTTGGAGGATTAATTTTACATGACTATTGTATCTATTGGGGAGACTTATGCTAAAAAATAAGTTTAGAAAACACTCACAAAAATATGACAAATAAAAGGTTTAGATTTGCAATTTAGTTTGTTGATCAATTAGAATTGAAACCATCTGTACATGTTAGTCTTTCATTTTAAAAGAAAAAATATAAATAACACAAGTACTCCCTCCATCCTCAATTTTTTACTCAAAAGAGTACATAAACTAATAAATCTAAAAGAATCCATAAGTGTGTATAAATCCTTTTTTTCGTAGTTGTAGAAGCGATTTTTGTTGGAATCCTTTTTTTATCATTTTAAGGAATTGGTTAGTCGTCCAGTCTTTAGCAGTTCTTCGAGGCTAATTCAATTCATGATTGTTGAATCTTGCTAACGTCTGTAATTTAAAGAGAGTGCCCCCAGGGGATAAGCTCTTCTCTTTGTCCTGTGCGTGCTATTTATAATAAGGAATACCTGGCCCTAAAGGACCAGACTCTAAATTCTGTCTCCTTGCATAATATGAATTCCAAACATTCATGATCTGGATATGAATGAGTCGAATTACTTCTCCCTCGGTCTATTAGTGAACCATCTCTCCAGGGATTGATATATTTTAAAAGTACACATATTTTCATATAAACACTCTACTATTAATTGAATTACTCGTTTTTATAGGGGAATATTATTTTCATATAAGTTTTTGATATTTTCACATTATCCCCTCTCACACGAAGATAAGACCTATTTTCTTCTCATATAAGAGAAAACTGTGTAAAAATATTAAAAATACACGTAAAAATATCAATTTTATATTTATATTGGTCATCTCAAACGTTATTATTAAAATAAATTTATTAATTACTGGTATTTAATATCAACTTTAATTTGTGTACACCATTTTAACGAAAAATAATTTTCATAATGTGTCCCACCAAAAAATTGCATAGAGGTAGTTAAATAAAATGCTTCATATTTACACAATGAGACAACATTATTATTAAAGGGCCACTCCAATTTCATTATTTATTGACTCTACTTTTGGTTTGTTTCATCACCTGCCAACCCACCACTTCTCTCTTCTCCCTGTATATCTGTCCACCACTTATCTAACCCTTAAATTTTTCTCTCTTCCATCAGTTGCTCTGTTTTTAGAGCAAAATAGAGCATTTGATTGTAGAGCATAATTAGAAAGAATGGCATTTGCAGGAACAACCCAGAAATGTATGGCCTGTGAAAAGACTGTTTATCTTGTTGATAAGCTCACAGCAGATAATCGTATCTACCACAAAGCTTGCTTCAGATGCCATCACTGCAAGGGAACTCTCAAGGTTTAATTATCATTTTATATCTGTTTTTGTTTTACTACTTTTTAGTACTTCAATTTCTTATGGAATAAGAAATTCATTTACTCAATTGAAAAAAAAAAACAGAAGGAAAAAAAAACCATTATCTGCATATGACATTACATGAAAATTTTGTAAGAAATTCCTCAACTGATCTTTTATCTTTATGTAAATATGTAGTCCTATTTGATCTGGGTAATTCAAGGTAACTCTCAAAGGTTTACAGATTATATTTTATTCTTTGTGATATCGGTTTTTATTTTACTTTTTTAGTACTTCAATTTCTGATAGAATAAGTAATGCATTTGCTCAATTGAAATCCAAGATGAAGAAAAGAAAAAAAAAATCCCAATTATCTGCCTATGACATTAGTTCATTACATGAAAAATTTATAAGGAATTCCTCACTTTCTGTTCTTTGTGTAAATATAAGCTCCTATTTGATCTGGGTATTTGTTAATTTCTCTATACTTTTCTAAATTTCACTTGTCTACATATAGTTCAGCCTTAAGTTTGTGTTGTTGATCTTGCTAAATCTCTATACCAGAAGATTTACTTGATAAAATTATGCAATTTTGGTAATGCAGTCAATTTAATATGATTTCCTAGATTACTTAATTTTGCATTTCAATTTATCCCAGTGAGATCTGTTCTGATGTGAGAAGTAATTAGGATTATTGTAGGCAAAAGTAAATGAAAATAGCCAGGAATTCAGTTTTTCTTTTCCTTTTTTAGCATGGGAAATAAGAATTCATTACATTGTGGGTGAGGGGTTGGATTTTTTTTTTACTTTTTTTGGGGAGGGGGGGTTTGTTTAGGGGTGGGTGGGTGGGTGGGGGAGGGTGGTGGGGAAGGTTAACTTCATCTGCAAATGCCGGAAGTAGTAAATTAAAACTTCAAATGAATCTTGCTCTTGCAGATCTACCTTTGTTTGATAAACTAGGACCAATTTGTTGATTCTTAAATAAATTTAGAAAAATAAAAATATCAATTTGATTATCATATACTATCCTATTGACTTATGTTGGTGTTTGCAGCTTGGCAACTACAATTCCTTTGAGGGTGTTTTGTATTGCAGGCCACACTTTGATCAACTCTTCAAAAGAACCGGCAGTCTTGACAAGAGTTTTGAAGGTAAATAAAAAAAAAAATCAACAAATTAGATAAAAGTTAAGTAATCCTATTCTTAGAGACTCAAGCCAATTTATTATTTTCCAATTATCTTTCAGGAACACCAAAGATTGTCAAACCAGAAAAACCAGTTGACAGTGAGGTAATTATCCATCAACTAATGCCTCGTTTAGATGTCTCATTGAAATGCAGTCATTTCAGATTTTTTTTTTTTTTAAATCTCAATTTATATATAAGAATTATTTTTGACCAAGTATGAGCTAGACTATGTAATTTAGTCACGCACATGACTAATTATGGGCTTGAACATACATGTACAATTTCAAAAAGGGGAAATGATAGCATATGTAGGGAAGCTAAAATGTTACTTAAAGCATGCCTAAACATAAAACAAAATTTCCAGAAGCTATGCTACTTAATACTCATCTTATTCTTTGAACAGAAACCAATAGCTAGCAAAGTCTCGGGTATGTTTGTGGGAACAAGAGATAAATGTTTGGGATGCAAAAACACCGTCTATCCGACTGAAAAGGTAATAACCGACAACCTTGAACTACAAATGTATGAGCCACTTGTGTTTATACTCAGTATCTTATATTTATTGCATATACTTTGACTTCTATCTTCTGTTTTTTATGGTTTACGTTTACAGCAAATATCGAAATGAATGAATGTCGTTAGATTACAGGTGTTGTAAACTAACAATATATATAGTTTAAAAGTAGACCCTAACAAAAATCTTAATTGTTAAAGGTCTCGGTGAATGGAACTGCATACCACAAGAGCTGCTTCAAATGTAGCCATGGAGGGTGTACAATTAGCCCGTCAAATTACATTGCACATGAAGGGCGGCTTTACTGCAGGCACCACCACACTCAACTTATCAAAGAGAAAGGCAACTTAAGCCAGCTTGAAGGCGACCAGGAAAGGAATTCTGGAAGAGCAGGAGTTGCAGCGGAGTCATAATCCTCATATATCGTTTGAGTTTCTCATTGTGGCACAACAGTCTTGTTTCTGCTCTACAAGATAAATGAATTTGTCGGTCGCTGATATGTGTGGAACTTTGTTTGTTATTCTTGTTTTTTTTTTTTGTTATTTTGAAATTGAGGATGTTCAGACTGAGAGTTGAATGCTTGTTTTCATTATATGGTTACTCATGTAGCAGTTCATATGTGAGTTTGCAACCCTCTGATATTAAAAGAAACATGAGGTGAACATTGATAACTTCTTTAGTGTTGCTTTTTGTTACACATTCTGAAGCTTTATTAAGGAATCTGTTTATGTTGTAGTTTTTTTATTTCTCTTGATTATTACTTTGATCACTGGTAATGTTAAGGAGTACAATATTTTTGGCTGACTTGAAAAAGAGTCCGTCTTTCGTGTAAGCTAAGAATGCCCAAGCACTTGACCCTAAAAAAGGCACCGACACTGTATATATAAACGATGTTAAGATCATAATACATTATTAAAATAACGGTGATTTTGTCTAATATACTTTGTTAATGATTTGTTATCATCCTACACCTTTTGTGTATACATTGACAATGAAACTATAACTCTTTCAAGAAACCAAAATATTCTCGATTCAATAAAAAGTTAAAGCCCAGATGTTTCAAGGGGCTATATTTTCTCGAAAGGGTTTCCTATTTCTGGAAAGCTAACATGCCAAGTAGCTTTAGAAACTTGCTACAAATTTTGGCCAAGAGATAACACACTAATTACTAAATAAGAAATGATTAATTTCTTGCCTATAAATTGAAGATGGGAACATTAGTAGCCAAACACGCATGCATGTACCTGCCAAACAGTGCCTAGCTTTTCATGGGCTATTAACAATGAATTCCCAAATAACCAACCTTTTATTTTGGTAGCTTTATAGCTTCCCAAAATGAATTTGAGCTGCAATATATAGATCTTGGTCTATACAAACATACACTTGTGCACAACCCCAACCTTAATGCACTGAGAATAGCAAGGATACTAATAAAAGAATGCACATTTATTTACATGAATATGCATTACAGTGCCAATGCTCAATGGTAGCAAGGCCCACAACTAGTTTATATGTTATAAAATACCAAGAAAGAATTTCAATCATTACAAAGTTTCATTGTATCTAGAGTACTATCCATTTTAGCAATATGCTTGAGGTCTACAATGTGATTGTTGCGGAGAAACCCAAACCCAAATGTTCCATTGCGATACAGCCAAATCCTTCCCTCCACTTGTTGAGGATTCACGTTAGTCCCTGCTAAATCTGGAATAACCAGATCATAACTTGAATTGATGTAAAGAATGCACGAGACAGCTTCATTATCTGAATATGGCGGACACGGATGAATGTGATCTGATGCCTCAGGCGGCCGAAGATGTATGCGACTGTCGTACATGTATTGTTCTTGTGGAGAAAACGGAGACTCAATGAAGGTTGTATCTGATGTCCAAAATACTGGGGCATAGCCAGAAAAAGGTTTAGACGAGTCTTCAACCCTTCGGCAGGCAATACCTCCAATGTCATCATATGCCACCAAATAAAAATCCAAGTTCATGTCATCACAAATTCCCTGCAGCCAGAAGCATGGGAGAGAATCAAATGAGCTGCAAGCAGTTAGTTAGTTATAATGTAACATCCACCATATTTTTAAATCATATACTACGATACAATTTACAATGCTGCTAACAAAAGAGCAACACCAAAAACTAGCATAATTTGAGTGGCCAAGCTCAAGTATATGTTTTTCCCAAATAGATTTAAAGGCTAGTTCAATAGTTAGGGATATACCTATTTCAAAAGTAAAACAGTTGGGAATGCATCATAAGATTGGAATTAGGAAAATGAAAACTTTTAACAAAAATTCATGTAAGGTCACAAGAAAAGCAATAAAATAAGTAAAAGAAAGTGTTAGACTTGGATCAAGTTAAACAACATGCATTAAAGCAAATACTCTCAATATAGCTAATGTGAGGCCATAACTTGAGTCTCAATAAGTAATATGTTATCATGGGGCACTCTATCAAAATGAGAAGGTAAGACTCGCAATCCAATTGAAGACCACATTAGTGTTTTTCTTCTCTTTTTATTTATTTTAACGACAAAAAACACAAATTAAGTCTAAATGATTCATCAACCTAACACAGTCCATCCTCGTCAATACCATCACCAAAACACAATGCCTAAAGCTAGCTCACCTTTAATTGTGGACAACTTTAAACACCTATTCTACAATACACGTCAACCACAAGAGAAGATGATAGAAAAGTAGAATATGTCCATTTAAGACGAAAGAAAAGTAGAATATGTCCATTTAATTTTAAGAGAAGAAAAGTAGGAAAGTAGTAACATAGGGGAGTAAAATCTATCACTTTCGATATTTGGCTACAATTTATACTAAAAAGAGTAATAATTAAACATAAACTCTTAACACCTAATTTTACACAACAAATATAGCTTTAAATCTATGGACCTAGGTTACTGAAAAACGCTAGCTAACTGTGTGTTGGTACGAATGTTCCAAAACATAGTACATTTTTGTTCCTTAACACTATCCAAAACTTCTTCTTTCTTTTTTTTCCCTCTTTTTAACTTATTAAACATGATCACAACTTTGGTTTGTGATTTACAAATGAGGGGCATCCTTTATGTCAGCCTTAAGCCATACTACCAATGGTTGAGATCAAATATAATTAAAGTTAGATTTGACAGTCTAAATCAACCTACAAATTATCTAGGATATTAACACTATTAAAATCGTTAGGCGGACCTAGGCAACAGAGGGGGCGTCAAATGCCTAGGCAGTGGCTAGGAGTTTCCCTAGGCGGATTAGGTGTTTTTTTAGGTGATCTTATTTATTTATTTTTCTATTGTATATACTTGTTATACTATACAAAATATATAGTATATGTAATTTTTTTAAATTTAACATGAAAAATTACCAAAAAAACAATCTTTTAAGGCTTAAAAAATTTATTTAAGTATTGTATAGTTTCAAAATAGAGGTTTGATTTTTCCAAGGCGGGGACCTAGGCGTCTAGCCAAATCAAGGCGGTAGAGGACTGCCTAGCACCTAGGTGGGGATTAGTTGGACCTAGGCGGAGAATTTTAGAACATTGTAATATAAACAAGAATATTCTAGAGAATGCCAACTAGTATAGCCAAATGAGCGTCTTGTAGACCTCCAATAAGTAATAACATGGCATCGACTTCTTGAAAATGCACATGTTGTGATACTACGCTCTATGTTACACATTCGGACAAGGTTATAGGTGTTGGACACTTCATTATAGTGTAAAAATTTGACAAAATTAAGGAGTATCTGTGTCGTACTCTTCAAAGTACTCGTGCCAGGTCGGACACTCCATTCAAGTCCATGTAGCTTACTTAGATTATGCTTAGAAACAATTCAACCAGTTTTAATTACATCTCAACTAGTTTTAACTATATATTTAAGAAAACTTAATTGGCATACCACGTATTGTTTACAACGTATTTCGTAGTAACTAAGTGACCAAAAATACCCTATCCATATCGTACTCTGAATCACGGCGAGTGATGTTTTTTGTTACCGTTTTTGTTCAACATATTGAACCAAGATCCAGGTAACATAGCTATGGACCATATCGTGCATAAGATATTAGTACTACATTGTTGTTCTACACTGCAAGTCTGCAACTCTTCAATCAAGCTGAATACACTAACAAGTTCATGCTTATTGAACAATGGCAAGACTTTTTATGGCAAAACTTAATCAAACTTGATGGATGTGATGAGTGATAAAGTGTGAGCAACACTGAAATAAAGAAAATTAAGACTGAATAATCTCAATAATCCATAACAGACAAGGATGTTTACAAAACACAATTGTATATAGTAGAAGAACACAACCTTCCAGAGACCCTGCAAAGGCCGCGAAGGCGTAGGTGAACAATTGACAATCTTCACGAAATGCTCCGGCTCCCACTTCATCCTGCCATGCCTCTCCTTCTCTTTCCTCCTCTGCCTCCTCGACCATCTATCCCTTCCTGGACTCGTCCTGTTTGCAAAATACTGATACATTTCTGACATGAATTGGTCCGGCAAGCTCCCAGGGGAGCCATTGACATCTTCCACAACCCCGAAATCCTCTCCCCTCAAATTCCCCGAACTTGAAACCCTCATAACCCCACTCTTCCGCCCATCTGGGGATTTGGAATAAGAAAAGTTCAAATTTTCCTCAATAACAACATAACATTTCCCCATAAAATTAATATTAACCGGAATTAACTCATTCTCCACAACCCCCAATTCACAATTAACCAAATCATCAAATATATCGACCCGGGAATCCGGATCAAGTAAGTTCAAATTCTCACCCTCGGGACACAGACAAATCCATAAAAATGGGGCCTTTACCACATTGTAATTCCCAGTTTTGGAGGGCGAAACCCTAGACCCGGTAATGAAAGATGGGCCCCACTGAAAGAAAACAAGCGGCGGGGTAGAATTCTCACCGGAGTTCTTGTTCTGTCCGCTCCGGCGCCAGAACCCGATTAGATTTTCGAGTTCGGATAGAGTTCTGTAGAGGCGTTTGTAGGTGATTTTTCCGGAGCCCCATTTTTTGATCTGGGTCTTGGAGCCCCACCGGCGGTCGCAGAGGGAGAACCAGAGCTTGCCGTCGTTTTGGCAGAGTGAGCAAAATCGCCTGGATGTGCAGGCGAAAGCCGAGATTTCAGAGGGATTAAGGAACGACAGGATGCTGAGCTGAACGTCTTCGGGGAAATCGGAGAATGAAATTGCAATCATTTCGCTGAGATTCGCCATCGATTTTGCTTGATTTGAGCTTGATTCTGGGTTTCTAGATTTAATAACTTTGAAAAAAAATAGAGAGATGAAACTTGGCGGTGGCGGTGGCGGTGGCGGTGGCGGTGGCGTGGGGAAGATTCTTAAGAGGTGCGAATAATTTTGTCTGTTGTCTTAGATTTGAGACGATGGCTGACTGAGTGAACGAGCTTTCCTATAATAGGGCTAGTAATGTAACTTCACAATTTACACAAAACTCACCTGGGCTGGGCATTAGATTCCTGTTGGGTTGTTGTTAGTTGTTACTCCTCCCTCGAACTCAAATTTCTAGACTACGTTTTATTTTTTGTTGCTCCATATTTTTTGGCCCAATATAAAACTAAAAAGAAAAAGCTGATGATGTTACTCGAAATCATAAAATAAATATATAGGGACATTTTTATTATTGTCCTAATGACAACTAGGGGTATTTGTTTAGAGTTGAACGAAGTTGAATCTGAATAGCTAAATCGGTCAGTGCGTTTGTTTTAGTTTGAATGGCTGAATCGGTAAGATGGACGAGCTGAATGGTTAAGTCAGATTTTTTTAGCTGAATGAAGTATAAAAAATTAAAAATTAAAAAAAAAATATTAACTATTATATTAAGTAATATTAAATAAATTTACAACAATTTTAAATTTTTTCAGAGGGATAAAATAATAAAGTTTATCATTCAGATGTTTTAGACATGTCAATTATCAAACAACTTTTTTCATTCAGATTCAGCTTATTCAGATTCATTCAGTTTTTATCAAACACCCCCTTAATACTTTAAAAGAACCGTAACAGTTGGCACAGTAGTTTATGGTCGCCTTGAGATGAGTTGTAAACCCGGTTATCTTAGGTTCGACTCCGACTTGTAACAATTGTCAAGGCAGAAATGTTCATGGAGTCGCGGACAGCCAGCGCAAACTAGTTCAAAGAAAAGGCTGGTCCGGACCGGGGGATTAGTCCAACTACGGTTGAGAAACCCCACATTAGCAAAAAAAACCTTATTACACTCTGTTTCTGAGTTTTGAACACAAAAGAAAAGAATAAAAACTTAAATTAAAACAGAAAAGAAAAGAATAAAAAACTTGAAGTTTTCCTTTGTGTTGTTTTTGAGTTTTTAATAGAAAAGAATAGAAAATTTAAAATTGAGGACATGAGTTGTAATTTAAAATTTATTATATTAAAAGTTGAGGATAATGTGAGAATTATAAAAATATTACTTATTTCAATTTCTTTTCCGTCCAAATCAGGCCAATTTTGGATTGAAAACTTTGGTAGGAAAAATGGTCAAGTTTTCTATCCATTTCTTTTCTTTTCTGTTTATTAAAAAACTCAGAAACATAAGAATTAGAAAGAAAACTTAAATTTTTCGTCAATTTCTTTTTTTTTCTGTCCATTTTAAAACTCAGAAACAGAGTGTAAAGGATCTTTATTATATTGTATAATTTTTGTTTTCACAATATTAACAACCCAAAGAAAAAAAAAATATAGTAAATAGAGTATGAATATTTATCCTAAAATATAGAATAGTTGTTTGAAAGTGAACTTAATGCATTTAGCATTTATCAATCTTGAAAACATTATAACTCATTATAGCATGATTATTTAATTTTATAGTGCATATATTTCTTCTCAATGATTTGATAATTGAATTAAACATGTACCTATAACTAAAAATATTATTATCGCGGTATTTAATGTTTTATCTAAGCAATACAAATTTCATTTTACACAAATTATACTCAACGGTTTAAACTTAATTCCAAACTACTAATTTTACAAACAACTAGTTTATAACATTAATCAAACAATTTCTCTCATACCTCACTAGCACTCGATTTGGTCCGTCTAAAGTCCATTTTCTCACTATATCGATCACTCGCAACAGACGTTGAACTCCTACCAGACTTCCTATCTCGAAAATTAGGCCGCCGATTTGCCCCCGATTCGTTGAAAATCTGAAGTAACAAACCTTGAATTGACTCGGGAGCAACAAAAGATTTCACTTGTAAGAGTGATGAATAAGTGTTCAAAAATTCAGTATATGCAGGCACAACAAGCTTAATAGTAGCCTCTCTCATTTGTCCCCTCAAATCCTCATCAGGTATATTATAAGAACTCCTATGCCTTGATGTAATTTCATCAAACCCCTTCATAAAAGCCTCCAATTTCCCCCTCACCAAAGCCCCAATTCCTTCTTTATTTAGTCTCCCAATTTCTTCCTTGTCAAGTAATCTCACTAAACCTCCCCAAGCTTGCTTTTGGTACAAGTAAGCCGATTCTTCGGCGACGATTTTGTACCTCTTTTTCATATAATTCTCTCCTAATAACTTCCCCACCTCTGAATTTCTAGTCCTCATGTAAATGTACCAATACGTGTTCATCGTGAAGATGTGTTGCAACACTTTATCCTTGTAACGACCTCTTTTTGTTTCAACATTTCTCTCAAGGGCTTCAACAATGTTGGAAATTGCTTCATTGAGTAAATTCGCATCGGTCTCGGGTTTTGAAAGAATCCCGGCTTTCCAAATTTGTTCTGTTCTAAGAACTTGCGCCATAGGTGCACTATAAAGATCTGTAGCAAGGTATTTCAGGTAATTTATGGCGTACCGCACAATTTTTGGTACAGACCCATCTTGTGGCGGAGGTAATCCATCTTGATTGCTTTCAATTTGAAGCCCGAATTCCCAGAAAACTTTTGTAGATGCATGAACAAGTAGCTTCTCAAGTTCCCTAAATCTTGTGAAAATATCAGCCCCGGCTTCGCCTTCGAAAATTTGAGAAAACTGGGGCTTCAGTTTTTCTAATGAATCAAACATGTCTAATAGCTTAAAAAGCTTTTGGGGTTCTTTGTTGCTTCTTGCAACACCTTCGCCGAATCTGAAGAAAACTGCCATGATTTTGTCTGCGATTTTTACAAAGCATTCGGCCCAAATTTGTCCGTCCATGATGTTTCCTAGAACTTTTTTGCAGACGTTCTTTTCAGATACGAACACGGTTTTAACTGCAACTTCAAAGTGTTGGATCCAAAGGGAAATGGATGTTTCTAAGCTTTCCCATTGCATCTCATCGATTTCCTGCGGATTGTAAGTTCTTAGGTAATCTGGGTTCAATCTCATTAATGCTTTTGCAGCTCTTCTGTACCTCACCTGTTGAAATTGTATAAAGATCAGTTCTATAGAAAGCTAGCTAAACAATTTAACTAACCAGTACATCTTCTTAACAAGATTATTACAAACTAGCTTTTATATTCAAAGAATTTATCTTCCAAATTATACGAATATTCATTTTCATTGGAGTAAAGATTATAAGATCATAGACAAACAGGCAATAAATGCCATTAAAATTGAGAAAAATTTATATGTTTAGATATGACTAAATACTTGTTCGTTTATCGGTCTATCGATCAGTCTATGTAGAGTTTGGAGTTCAAATACATTAAAAAAATGTGGTCATTACAAGCAATACCACAACTTATTACCTTACAAACACAGTGTTTAAGGTTCAAGTAAAACACATCAAAATTGGTGTCATGTATTTGAAAATTCAAATGTATAAAACGCTACTACTACAAATATTTTAAATATTGGTAACTAAACATAGCGTAACCATTCGTTAATTACTAGCTCTATACCACATAAAAAGTTTCATTCTAAATTTTAGAGTAAAATACACTGACACTCCTTACAAATAATTATAATAACATTCATATCTCCTCTAATATTTGAAGTAAAAGTTAATATCCCTACAGGTATTTAGGGCTACAGGTTTTTAGGGTTGACTAAATAGATAAAATTACATATTTATTCAAATATGTTGTCAAATTTTAATTCAAGAATAATATATATTTTTAATGAAAAATTATCTTATTTTAATACAAAGCATTTTAATTATAGTTTTCTTTGTAATTAAGATCATCTCATTCAAAGTATTGGTAACTTATAAAAAACTAATTTAGTTTAATTAACACATTTACATTTATGGATAAATGATACAAATATTAAGAATTTTAAATTAAATTATTAATGAAGTTGTTCTAATTAGAGTGAATTGGGTATGTTAATAGTTTAGTTTTGGTGTTTAATAACAAAATTATTATTTGAATTCTTATATAGTTATATATAGTTATTTTAATTAACACATTTTTGTCTTTTTTTGAGTAACAACATTTGTCATTTTAGTGTATATAATTATTCCCAAGTGTGGCTTGTTTAGTTTAATATTTGAGAAAAATAATTAACATAACTTTTTATACATTTTATATGAATTATAAGATTAGATTTGTAACAAGTTTTGTCTAAGTTTGTTTTACGTAAATTTTAATATTTGGAAAAAATAATTATATCTTTTTGGTGTTAATTTGCACTTTTTATGGGTATTAAAATTTTACTTTTTAATTAGAAAAAATTATGTTTGAATGTATATTACGTAAATTTTAATATTTGAGGAACTTAATTAGCAAAAAGTGCAAGAATTTATTTTCTTCATAAAATGAATATTGTTATTTTTTGACATTTATGTTATTTAATTTAATTAATTAGATCAAGTTAAGTGAAAATGATAATATATTTATATTTAGTGGATATATTAAACATTAGAGTAATGCTACAAACACAAACTATTTTACAAAGTACTCCTGATGTGGCATACTCCACCTCAGCATATTGATCAACAAATTATTTTAATGTAGTCTTCAGCCCCACACAATATGCTGAGATGGAGTATGCCACATCAACAATTTGTAAAATGTTTGTAGAATAGTTTGTATCTCTAACTGAAGGAAATATCTTCCGTGAGTCTTTCTCATTACACAAACTCAGTATATATACATGATTACAATGATTAATTCTAGGCTATGATTACAATGCTCGATTCTAGGCTATGATTACAATGCTTGATTCTAGGCTATGATTACAATGCTTGATTCTAGGCTATAATTAAGGACATGAAGATTATTTACATACTAAATATATACTCTATCATACCCCCGCAATGAGCGGGGAGGTCGTAAGACGTTGAGACTGTTCCAAAAATCATCAAAGAGTATGCGCGGAAGTCCTTTCGTGAAAATATCAGCTATCTGGTAGCGAGATGGGACATGAAGCACACGAACTTGTCCACTTTCAACTTTCTATCGGACAAATAAGATATCCATCTTAATATGCTTAGTGCGTTGATGTTGTACAGGATTACCAAAAAGATAGATGACACTGACGTTATCACAGTACACCATCGTTGCCTTCTTGATCGGAACATGTAATTCTAACAGTAGATTTCGAAGCCAACATGATTCGGCAATAACATTGGCGACACCTCTATACTCAAACAAAGACTAGACCGAGATAAGGTGGGTTGTCGCTTAGACAACCAAGTAATCAAATTATCTCCAAGAAATACACAGTAACCGGATGTTGATCGTCGAGTGTCAGGACACCCTCCCCAATCCGCATCCGTATAGCTAGTAAGAACAGAAAACTTGGATTTATATAGATGCAAACCAAAGTCGAGCGATCCACGAAGATATCGCAGGATTCTCTTAAGTGCAGTCATGTGTTCACTCTTGGGGTCATGCATATGCAAACATACCTGCTGGATCGCATATGAGATATCTGGGCGGGTAAACGTAAGATATTGCAAGGCTTCGGCTAAGCTGCGATAGTGTGTGGGGTCTGCATAAGGTGCTCCACCCGAATTGCTCAATTTCGCCTTCGTATCCACAAGAGTGGGCGACGACTTGCATGAAGACATACCTGCCCTCTCAATGATGTCTTCAGCATATTTCTTTTGGTAAAGAAACAAACCTCTTTCGTGATGGGTCACAACAATTCCCAAGAAATAATGTAAGGGACCCAAATCTTTCATAGCAAATTCAGATGCCAGAATAGACATGATATGTCGATGAAGAGCCTCAGATGATGTGGTAAGGATTATGTCGTCAACATAGAGAAGAATGTATGCCATTTCATTTCCTTTGCAATATATAAACAAAGAATGATCCGATTGGCTATGCTTAAACCCCATTATAGAGACAAAATCCGTAAACCGTTTATACCTAGCCCGGGGTGCCTGTTTGAGGCCATACAGGGACTTCTTGAGCAAGCATACATAGTCTGGATGGTTCGGGTCGCGGAAGCCCATAGGTTGATGCATGTAGACAGTTTCTTGTAAGTGACCATGCAAAAATGCATTCTTGACATCCAGTTGATGTATGGACCAAGAATTTGATAAAGCCAAACTGAGCACAGTGCGAATTGTAGCGGGTTTCACTCTGAAATTTGAATGTTTGACCACGATCGACACCAACTTCTTTGAGACACGCCATCACCAACCAACAAGACGGGCTTTATGCCGCTCAAAAGATCCATCAGATTTCTTTTTATGACAAAAAATCCACATACACCGAATAATATTCACATTAGACGGACGGGGCACTAACTCCCACATCTTATTTTTAATAAGAGCATCATATTCATCCAACATGGCCACTTTCCAATTCGGGTCGGACAACGCAGTTTTGGGGTTAGATGGCAGAGGGGATTGCGAAACCGAAGAAGTTAAATTAAAATGACGTTTGGGCTTAAAAATCCCATGCATGCTGTGTGTGGCCATGGAGCAGTTTTGGTTTGGAAGGAAGGGGTGAATGTGTGGATCAGGTGGGGATGTGGGCGGGTTGGGCTGGGAGCTTGATGGGCTAGGGAGAAATGGAGAGTTTACGGGTGCAGTGTAGGGGTGGTTCTTTGGAAAAAGGGATTGTAGTGAAATTTGGGTGGAGGATCACTAGGAGTGTTATTGGAGCTGGGCCCAATTTGCGGGCTGATGGTAACGAGATTATGTAACACGGGATGGATTCCATCATCAAGAAATTCATAGGTATGGGATGGAGGCGTATGAAAATTAGTCTCATCAAACACAACATGTTGAGAGATAATTATTTTACGACTCGAGAGGTCATAACACTTATATCCTCTATGGTTTTGTGGGTAGCCCAGAAAAACACACGGGTTAGAACGAGCTTGGAGTTTATTAATATTGGTGGGGGGAAGAAGAGGAAAACACAAGCAACCAAATACTCTTAAATGTGCATATGAGGGATCCCGAAAGTAGAGAATTTGAGTAGGAGAAAAGTGTTTAAGATTTTTATTTGGGAGAATGTTTAATAAATATGTTGTCATATGTAAAGCATGATGCCAGAATGACGGTGGCATAGATGAGTGAGCAAGAAGGGTTCAAATCAAGTTATTTATGGTTTGAATTTTACGTTCAGCTTTCTCGTTTTGAGAGGAGGTGTGGGGACACGAGAACCAAAAACTCATACCATGGTTGCGACAAAAAGATTGGAAATGTTCATTATCAAATTCCTTCCCGTTATCACTTTGAAAACATTTAATTTCCTTCTCAAATTGAGTTTTAATATAAGCTCTAAAGGAAAGGAAACTGGTGTAGACTTGCGATTTCTTGCTAATAGGAAAGGACCACGGAAAATTAGAATAATCATCAAGAAAAAAAATATAATACTTGTGTCCTGCTGAACTTAAAACGGGAGATGTCCACAAGTCACTATGAATAATGTCAAATGGCATAGTAGTACAAGAAGTAGATGGATAAAATGGCAACCGAACATGTTTCCCAAAAATACATGAAACACAAATACTAGTGCATGAAGATTGTTTACATGTAATCAATTTATTATTGCAAAGAGAGCGAAAAACTGTTGCTCCCGGGTGGCCCAAACGACTATGCCATAAAGTAGAAGAAAGAGCAACAAAAGTTGATGGAGTGGTGGCGGGAGGACTCGTGGTAGTGGATAAGGGTATAAGTCCCGGTCTTGCTATCATATCTCATTATGGGAATCCTGTCGTGCATATCCTTCACAGAAAATCCAAAAGGATCAAATTCAACAGAAACATGATTATTAGTTGTGAAACGACGAACAGAAATCAAGTTTTTAATTAAGTTTGGGGCATGGAGGACATTGGACAGTGTTAGCGGTGGATGAGGTGGAGATAGTGATTTTTGTCCATAACCACGAATCGGAATAACATGACCACTGCCAACAATTATATTTTTATTATTGCTCAAATTAAAATAAGATGAAAGAGTACCTTGACGCAAATATATGGCAAGTAATAACCGGTGTCCATGTACTAATTGTCATCGGGAACGTTGAGAGACATAGTATGCATCTTTGCTTCAATATCCGTGGGTAGGTGCAGGAGGGGGGGATTTGGGCGCTGCGTTATAAAGCTTTATTGCTTGGACGTTGTCCTAAAATTCTTGGTTGACGTACTGATGGGGGGCGTGTCCAGGAAGATGATGGGTAAGGGCATGAAGGCACTGCCCAACCCGATGGAGCCCAACCGGCGTTATACTGCCACCATGGTGGCGGATGCTATCATGGACGGGGATGGGTGGCCTATTGGTGGTTTGCCGCCAGAAGGACCTGGTTTGGACCACCCTTTCCTCGTCTCGTCGCTATTATTCTTCCCTCTATTATTAATACGGTTGTTACGGCTATTATTGTGCTTCCACGCCCCACCGGTATTGTTTCGATATTGACCATTACCATGGCTTGTTCCCCGTCCCGTAAGCAGTGTGTCTCTTGGTGCGGTGTTGGTTATTCTGAGAGGCTGTGCGGAGGCACACCGACGCCATAGCCACCTGTTTGGCTTTGCGCGTCTCTTCGAGAATTAGTTTCGAGCGAGCCTCGTAAAACGGAGGTAATGGGTCACTTTGTTGTATGAACGTAGCCACACTATCATAGTTCTCATTTACTCCCGCAATCAATTGGAGAACCAACCTGTGATTATTAACCGGAGCCCCAACATTTGACAGTTGATCCGCAAGCATCTTGAGTTCTTGGCAATACGCCGAGACATTAGGAAAATTATCCATATGAACTTGGGTGAATTGATTTTCCAAGTAAACTGCCCGTGAGTGTTTGTTGTCTTGAAAAATGCTTTGCAAGCGTTCCCATGCTTGTTGTGCCGAAGAGTCGGGCTCCAAGATAGTGTGGAGGAGATCGTTCGAAATCGTTCCATAAATCCATTGAAGGACTATTGCATCCAAACGAGACCACAATTCATTGTCTTGAACTGTCGCCGTCTCCTTACCCTTGTCAGACGACATGGGTGGCGTAGGGATGATATGGTCCATCACCTGATACGCACGACAATGGATCTTAAAAGCCTCTGCCCATGACGAGTATTGTCCTTTCTCCATCTCAAGAATAATTGGGATAAAGTTCTTGACATTGCTTACAGCTAGGGCCGGATGGAAGCGTGAGTTATCAGCCATGGAGAATGAGAGGAGAGGAGAAAAAAAAACGAGATAAGGTAGAAGAAGGAGATGGGCGATAGAGAAACACCTAGGGAACGACTAGGGTTTATGGCTTTGATACCATGAAGGAAATATCTTCCGTGAGTCTTTCTCATTACACAAACTCAGTATATATACATGATTACAATGATTGATTCTAGGCTATGACTACAATGCTTGATTCTAGGCTATAATTACAATGCTTTATTCTAGGCTGTAATTAAGGATATGAAGATTGTTTACATACTAAATATATACTCTATCACTAACATTATTCAAAACATTATACTTGAAGGGTGTATTGGAAATTAAATTAAAAATATGTGGATATTAGTTGGTCAACCATATTAGGAGTAGTGAATGTTACATATTAGAAATTAGAAGGGTATTGTCTGTTATTTTAAAAATTAGAGGGGTAGTAAGTATTTACGATGGTGTTGTTAGTATATTACTATATTTTAGTCTGATTATCGACCGGAGTTGGTGGTATATTTTAGTCTAACTTTTAAGATTTCATAAACTACTGCATAAAGTCAGATGAGAATCTTATCTAGAACAAGAGAATATCAAATTTATCTAAAAATAGCTTTTAAAATTGGTCCTCTTCATTGTTTTTATATAACAAAACGATTGCTACAATTAATTTGAACTATACGTGGAAGAAATTAAAACACTTACCTTCACAAAGATATCGATACAAATATCCAAACAATCATTAGCAGCCAGAGTCTCCGAAATCCTCCTAAGAGCTTCCAACTCCTCTTCACTCCCCAACTCCGCCGCCACCACCTCACCCGGCGAATCCCCACCACCACCGCTACCTTCCGCCGTCTCCCCAATATTCCGGTGCCTCAACTGCTGCAAACTACACTCAAACTCATCCTGCAAATTCAACAAAGCCTCATCAAACAACCCATCAAACTTCATAGCATCAACCTCCGTCTCATAAAGCGCCTTCAACGTAATCAAAGTTTCTTTCAATCTATGCGTCCGGTACTGATCCGTCGCCTTTGTCCTGCTCAAAAACTCCACCACCTCCTGCAGCCTCTGTATCGCCGGCTCGCCCTCCTGTCCAATCAAATTAATCGCCATGTTCAAATTATCCACACAATCAACATAATTTATCAGCAGCTTAACCCGCTTTTGGGGTTTTGTATTTTGGGACAACTTGGCAGCAAATTCAATGAGTTTCCCCTGTAGCGATTCGGAGAGTTTGAAGCTGTCGAGCAGCGCAAGAGCAGGGGAAACTGCCCGGTTGATCCGCGAATCGAGAGATTTTGTGGCAATGGAGAGTGATTGTAAAGGAGCTACTCGTCTTGATGCAAATGTTAGCGTTTCTCGTGACACATCAAATTTTTCGTCCATTTTTGTTAGGCTGGTTTCCATATTGGAGGAGGCTTGTAGGAGGTTTTTGAGGCCAGAGCATGCGAATTCGATCTTGGTTAGTGTTGGGTCGTCATCTGTGGAGGCCATGGGTGTTAGTTTTGGTACTGAGAATGAAGGGAAGTTCGGGATGTGGGGGTTTAGTTTTATGATTTGAATGGAGCAGCAAGAGGAGAAGAAAACAGAGGGAAGAAAACAAGGAATAAATAAATCTCGATTGAAACTAGGACAAATGGAATCAAGAGAGTGGGACTCATACGGAGATTTCTAATGGTGCCGTTGTATTGTTTGTTGAATCAGTCCAATGTGTTTAAAATGACAGATTTTTTACCCTTTTTCATTTTTTATGTAATATTTTAATTTCTAGTTTAATATAGAAACCTGGATTTAGGTTATATGATAATATGTATGTTCATAGTTTCATCTTATATTTTCTATAACAAAGGTTAATGTTGGGCATGATTTCGTTGCTCCGGTTGGTTTGGCAGGACCTATCGTACGTGGAGGATTATTCTCAGGTGACGGTATATTTTAGTTAGGAGACTTGATAGTCAGAATTAAATTCAATTTTCTTTCAAGTAGATTGACTCCTATTCTAACATAGTAGTTACTATGATAAGAAATTGGGCTAAATACACTTATGTCCCTCCAATTATGACCCATTTTACACTTGTGAGTTGTGCCCCTAATAATTAAAACTATGCATTAACATACTCTAACTACACTCAAGTAAACAAAAGTGTCCTCAAAAACTTTTTTAGCCAAAAAATTCGCCCGCTGACGTGTCACCGAAGCCACGTGTCTTTTACTGTATTTTATAATTTAGAATGTATTTTTTGGATATTTTGACATTAAAACAAAATAAATATATAAGTGTATTTTAATCCATAAATTATTAGATCATTAAAAGAAATCAAAATATTCATTCCTCTGTTAGTAAGATTCAAAGCTGAAAGAGCACAGTGGAGAGAGGGAGATAGATGATCTGTCGAAGAACTGAGTAAACTACACAGCATTAACACCGCTTGGATTTTTGGAAAGAGCAGCTTTGGTTCATCCCCACAGGAAATCGATTGTCCATGGCTCTTTGCAATACACCATACACCAGACTTATTAGCGTTGCCATCATTTGGCTTCTGCTCTGTCCAAACACTCTATCGGCCCCGGTTGCACGATAATAAATCCACCATTTTTATACTAGATGGAGTATAATTTTATTCACTGTAGTTATTATGTAGATCTGAAAAATTAAAGCAAAGAAATGGAGGAGGAAGCAAGTTTATTTTTTAAACTCCTCTGTTAGCAAGATTCAAAGTTGAAAGAGGAGTTTGACCCCTTTGAAGCCGCCAAGATCTGGACCCAATTGGTAATGCAGATTAATGTTGTAATTTGGTGTTTCATTGGATGATATTGTGTATGGTGGGGTGAGATGGTGGTGAGATTTAATTTGTGTGTGATGGTGGTTTGGAAGCTTTTGATCAAAAACTATGGATGTTCCGATCGAGTTCTGGCGACTGCGATCTGTTATTCTTCTTCCTTCTAATTTTCTCTTTATCACTCATGTTGGGTTTGTTCAAAATCACATCTGATGATTGGTAGAATGATCTAGGCTATTGATGATGCTTGCAAGTTGAAGTATTCTTCATCTGAATTTATAAAGAAGAGAGCAAGTTTTTTTTAGGATAAAGAATCAATTTTTTTTGGAATGAAGAAGTAATTTTTTTTTGGAACATAGGAGTTTGAATATGTTATAGCATCTCCAGCAGGCCGACAATGAACAAATCATAGACTATATTTAATCTAAGATACAAATCTCGCTCCAACAGACAGACTAAAGATAGTCTATTGAATTTTCCGGAAGGCATAACGACTATATCAAGGAATCAAAACTAGTGGACAATAATTTGGACTATAATTTTTAATATATTTTAATAGGAGAGATGTTGATGGAGAAGAAGACAAAAAACACTTTTTCACCACTGTGGTTATAGTATTTTAAGCAATTAGCCACTGTGCTTTTAAAATATTCAATTAGCCCATTGAACTTTTTAAAAATATGCAATCAACCCATTTCATCCAATTTGAGTAACAGACGTTAAAAAATTTGCTTGGGTTTCTTACATGGCGTTTTGAAAAAAAAAATAAAAATAACGTGTATTTGCTGACTGACTTTTTATTTTTAAAATTAATTCTAAATAATAAAATAATATTAAAACTTTTTAATAACTAAACATAAAAAAAACAATCTCTTTTTCTTTCTTTTAATAATTATTTTTATTTTAAAAATTAATACTAATATATATGGAGATTGGAGAGGCAAAGCAAAAATGGCTGAAACAACAGAAGTAGCAGCCATGTGGAATCTTCGAATGGCTGAAATTGAAGAGAGAGAAAATCGAGGAAGTATGAAGGTCGCCACAGAGAAAACGCCTCTTACATAAATATATATGGAGATTGGAGAGGCAAAGCAAAAATATATATTAGTATTATTTTTTTATAATTTATTCTTTTCCTTTCTTTTAATGTTCTACTGTTCATCTTCTCCACAGGAATGGCTGAGACCTTTCTGTTCATGTTCTACTGTTCATCTTTTCCTTTCTATATCTACGGCAAGCGGTGAGAGAATCGGCTGAGATTATCAATCAACTGCTTTCCATTTGATTATCAACTCCATTTGAGATTATCAATCCATTTGAGATTCGGAATCAACTCCATCGGGTGGAATATGAATATGAAATTCCAGATCTGTAAACTGCTTTCCATTTGAGATTAGATTCCAATTTGTTGTACTCTATGTACAAAGATTTAAGATTATGAAACTTTTTCATGATTTTTTTGAGGAATTTCTTTTTGATTTGATTTGGCTGATTTTGGATTTGGGGATTTGAATGAGAGATTTGGTATTTGGGGGATTTGGGATCTTGTTAGAGGAGAGAGAGGATGATCAGATAGAAGATTTGGTATTTTGATTATTTGAATTATTTAGAATTAAAATAATTAAAAGAAAGGAAAAGAGATAAAAGAAAAATTATAAAAAATAATGAGGTTTTGATTGTATAATTATTTTTAATTTTTATGTCATTTGTTTAATTAATTTTTGCTAATTGTATCAAATTTTCTATTTTATGTTAATAATGTACTTACTTTTTTTATATCATTAAAATATATATTAGTATTAATTTTTCAAATAAAATAATTATTAAAAGAAAGAAAAAGAGATTGTTTTTTTTATGTTTAGTTATTAAAAAGTTTTAATATTATTTTATTATTTGGAATTAATTTTAAAAATAAAAAGCCAGTTAGCAAATACACGTCATTTTTATTTTTTTTCAAAACGCCACGTAAGCAACCCAAGCAGATTTTTTAACGTCTGTTACTCAAATTGGACGGAATGAATTGATTGATCAGACGCATTTTAAAAAGTTTAGTGAAATTTAATTGAATATTTTAAAAGCGATGGCTTAATCGCTTAAAACACTATAATATGAAATTGAAAAAAGTCTTTTTACTGAAGAAGAAGGAGAAGAGAGATGGTAAAGAAGGAAAAGGGGGATTCTGAAGAAGAAGAAGAAGGAGACAGGCGGTTGAAGAAGAAGAAGATGAGAAGGATCTAATAAAAAAGTAACGAATAAAAATTAAAAAAATTTATAAATATACGTAATAATTTAATATTTTTTACCCATCTCTCAATCAACTACTTCAACCTTTAACAATTATAAGTATTTTGTTAATAATAATTTATTTTTTATTATATTTGATTTTTATTTTTTTATTGATAATATTTCTTTAATTTATTTTTAGATGGAAAATTATGGTCCTCCTATGTATTATATTATTTTTTATTATATTTGAGTTTTTTTTTGAATTTTTTGATTATTTTAATCTTTTTATATTATAGTCCACATGATAGTCCATCTACTTGAAGGATTGAAGACTAAAGGACATTTACTGATGTCATATTAACTAAATATAGTCCAGCATATAATCCATCTGCTAGAGATGCTCTTAGATTGATTTGGGTTTCTCAGGTTCATATGTTTTTTAAAGTATTTAATATATAATTATTTTAACTTTAATATAGTTTATTTTAATATTATTTCATTTTATTGTTAGTGTTAATTATATTAATTAAATTATTAATGTTAATTTAATTATTTTAACTAAAATAAAACTATTTCACATTAATAAGAATAAGGAAATTTGGGGATATATATTTTGAAAGTAGTATGCACATAAGTCAATCATATTTGATATGATAAAATATATACTTTGTAACAAAATTATTCATTTATTAATAAAAGTATTCATTTATTAAAAACTTTAATTTATCTATATGGCGCTGTTATATAATATGTGATAAACTCATAGTTTTGAGCAATACTTTTAGAATTATGATGATGATCATGCTAATGAGATCTAAACACTTAGATAGCTCACAAATTAAAATTGTTCCCAATCATTGGATTACTAAAAAAGAGATTAGTGAATCCGGATAGATTGGTACATACGTTACTTGCTCATTGGATGAGGATGATTGCTTATTGAAGAATAAATTTACTAAACGCGACTCACTAAAAAAATACCTAATGGAGTTTTACTTGCCCGTCAATAGGAATTCTTATAGTGATAGTAGTACAAGTGATCCATAGACTTGAGATCATCATAGTATCTTGTGTACGATGAGTTATACTTTGACATGTCTTTTAAGACACTCAGGGTATATCAAATGGTATGTTTGGGTATAATAAGTTATACATAAAGATAATGAATAGTCAACAAAGAATCTACCATTTCTAGTAAAAGGAGAGAATGTCATATGTGATTCGATAAATGACAACTCAGTAGTCTTTGGCCAAATTAGAATGAAATTAGAAAGGTGTTTCGAATTTGTATTATTCAAAGTTGTGCATTTGAGAATCGAAATAAATATAATTAAACAAATTAAGACTTGACAGTAATTTCATGTCTTACATTTAATTGGGACATTATATGGAAGAAGTATTGAATTATACGGTAACTATGCACTGAAAGGTTCTTTTATGATTAATGTTGAAATCTATATTATCTGGAAAGTCATTGATCGCTAAGGGGCTTACCCTTATTATAGAATAAATGCTATTGACTGATGTGTATTCGGAGGCAATCGGAGGGCATCGGGCATGAACGTAAGCAAGTGTAGTGCTTCTGAAGATAAAAGATATTGTTGTAAGTTATAAAACATGAATATTAGTTAATATAATGATGCTTAACATTAATACATGATGAATTATATAAGTTGTATAAGAATACTAAGCATACGCATGGCCGAGATTTAATCGGGTAAAAGCGATTTAATGAACATTTAAATATCGTGACAAGTGTTAATGAACTTAAAAAGTGTTTTAATTAAAATGAAATGAAAATTATTAGATATGAAATGGGGTCAATATAAAACTAATAAGGAGTCATCATAAGACTTAAAAACTTGAATGAATTTCGAGTTTGACTAAGAAGAAATATAGTATTGATTAATAAGTTATATTAGATTGAAACTCAACGTTGTAAGAGTTGAGAATGTGATTTGGATGCAAAAAGTCTTATGTTATATTTTAGTGAGTTTTCAGATTCGTGTTATGTGGTTGATTAATATGGTTAAACCTTATGTGACGCCCCCAAAATTAGGTACACGTCACCCATCTTGGGTCGCCACTTACATGGTACATAAATTCAAATACAAACTTAATTATACATCTGTCGTGTAACATACGACAATACATAAACTTAGAGTTCTAATAGGAATATTGTCATATAGACAATATCCATACTCAAGGAGTCCTCATTGCATTTATTGTCACATTATTTAATGTAATAGTGAGGACTACTAATGCTATCCTCCCGGACCATTACTCCGCTCCCCTACTCGTCTCAAACCTATGTTCTCATTTCTTGAAGAGAACGGTGAAAGAAAGGGTGAGCTCAACTAGCCCAAAGAAGAAATATTATGACTAAGATAATGCGAATAAATTATCAAGAGCCTTCAAATGATGTTAAACCGATAAAATACAATAGACAACCGGTTTAGCTCATGCAATGAACATCTAATCCATTAAAAGAGTCAAGTAGAAAATAAAGTCTACTATCTTTTAGGTTTTAAAAGGTTTTCATAAATTTTTATCACTAAGACTCGGTTTAATGAATAAACCACAATATCTAATCATCCCTCGTATCACGGCCAAGGATTTTCATCAAATTATCAATGGTCATGACTATACCGAATCACCCCCGGTCATAATCATACCAAAAACTATCCATCATCGCATTTACAGCCACCGAGGACTTTTATCACATCATTTATAACAAGCCACGATTATACCGAATGATCCTCGGTCATAATCATACTAAGTTCATCTATGCAGTAAGCCAAAGATAACATAATATAACATGAGGATGATGACAATGACATAATAATTCAATAAAACAAGTTCAAGAATTATTTTATCCAGAATTAAGTAACGTCAAAATTGTCAACAAGATCTTTGTTTTATAGAGTAAAATTCAAGAATGATCGGAAGAATATTTTCATGAAAAGATCTTTGGATGAAACGCAAATATCAAGGATATTCTACTAATTTCATAGAGTATAGAAGTTAAAGTTTTAACCAATTTGGGTATAATAAAGAATGGAATAACAAAGGAAATCACCATGTATGCGGTGCAGATGTAGGCGAGTTATTCAACAGTAATAATAATAACGGAACGGTCGGTGAAATTCACAACCGATGGATAATCCAATGAATAATAAAGATGGAACCAAATCCGGTGTAAATCACACGGATAGGATATTCAACAGAATGATAAAGAGCGGAACCAGTCCGGGTGTAAAACACATGCATGAGGATGTTCCAATGAATAATAAAGATGAGAATAATAGAAGAATGTCACCAAGTATAGGGTAGTCCGCAGATACAAAAGTTATTCCAGCGAGAATAATAAAGAATGGAATAATATAAGGATTTCACCAAGTATAGGTATCTGGCAGTATACAAAGTTATTCCAATGTAATAATAAAGAATTGAATAATGAAGTTCTCTTCATGAATAAGAAAGAATAACACCCCTTACGGTACAACAAATAATATCCCTTACCTTAGAAGAATGAATATTGGCAAAGTGAAGTAGCGAGAATACTTTTTTTCTTCTTTCTCTCTATAGTTTCTCTCTCAGAGTTTGATTGAATTCGTAAGAAAATAATGAAGGAATGAGCTTCATTTATAGGAAAATAGAATGCATAGTAATTAATCCATGAGCGGTCCAGATTGATTTACTTTAATCGACGATCATCTATATTTAAAGCAAAATCTTTTAAATAAAATATAATATATTCTATTTATATAAAAACATTTTACTATGCAAACACTATGCAACACTACACTATGCAAAAACACTATGCAAAACAACATCGCATAATAAAATATAATATATTCTATTTATAGAATAACTTTAATAAAGTATTCATTTTTATATAAAGATGTTTCATTTTATTACGTTAATAATACGAATAAAACAAAACGTCATTATCGCTATAATAATTCATATTATTAATAAATGATAATGGAATCAAATGAGTGACTTCTCACATAAGCATCAATAATCAATACCGTGTGCTACTATGCAACCACACGACATCGTATTTTTACTACCGAGTAGTTCAACAAGATCAACCAGTAAAACTTCCGTCGTTATTTCAATAAAATATTTTTGTCATTTTCTCAATCCGACAATAATTCTGTTGTGGGGTCCACCAATGATTGAGCCGTTGTACGAATATTCCCTGCTAAACCGAATATTCCCCGACCAATCGAATATAATATAACCACTTGCATACTTTGCAAAATTTATAAATACTACCCACAACTATAATATTATCTCAAATTCACACCATAATTTTAAAAATTATTTCGACAAAATTTAAATCTTTATTGATAAAATCTGGGGTCTCACAATCTCCCCTCCTTATGGAATTAAGCCCTCGAAATTAGGGTGCGTTACTGGTATGATAAAGAGGTGAGGATACCTTGAATACCTTTATCGTTGAAAACATTAAATTCATCTTTGCAATCCTACCAAAGATATTCATTAACAATTCATCTCTTTGCACTACAAGCCAAAGATATTTATTAACAATTCATCTTTGCACTACAGGCCAAAGATATATAACTGTAAAACCAATAATATCGAGACTCACCATTAATAGTATCACAACTACGAATTATCCATGCACCTTCTTGGCTAAGGATATTCGTGTTTTCAATCTACTACCATGATTATACCGAATAATCCTCGGTCATAATCATACCAAGTCCATCAATGCACTACTACCAAAGATGACTTTTACCACATCCATGAATTAATATTTCATTCTTTGAGACTCGGCTCAATAATTAATCCATATCATCGAATCATCCCCGCACTACGAGCCGAGGATATTCATTAGTATCACGACCACGAATTATCCATCCACTACGACACGAGATAATCGTGTATTCATTAGTATCACGATCACAAATTATCCATGCACTACGACCAAAGATAATCGTGTATTCATTAGTATCACGACCACAAATTATCCATGCACTACTACCAAAGATAATTGTGTATTCATTAATATCACGACCACAAATTATCCATGCACTACTACCAAAGATAATCGTGTATTCATTAAGTATCACGACCACAAATTATCCATGCACTAGGGCCAAAGATAATCGTGTATTCATTAGTATCACGACCACAAATTATCCATGCACTACTACCAAAGATAATCGTGTATTCATTAGTATCACGACCAATAAATTATCTATGCACTACTACCAAAGATAACTTTCAACATAATATAAACAATGAGGATACCGATATAAAGAATCAATCAAATGAGATAAAGGATAAATATTAAACATTTATAATATAATTTATCCAGATTCAAGAATATCCCCATGTTATCAATCACTTAATAATCTCATAATTTAATATCATTAATATTATAACAATATTTTAATCAATTCTTAAATTTATAAACAATTTATCTCAATTGTTTACGCTTTTACCATATAATTTAATCATTCAAAATGCCATACTCATAAGATATCATCACCAATTATCAAATCCTCAAAAAAAAATATGCATATACTCTATATAGGATTCTCTAGCCATAAAATCCTATTTTCAACTTTGTTACTTCACATAACATATTTAACTCATATGTTCAGTAATTAAACTATTTTCATGAAAATACCAAATCAGTCCCAAAAATATTTCTTTTCTGGGATTTAGCATAATATAGTCCCATAATGAAAATATATTTTTCTCGGAATTTTTAAAATTCATTTACTATTTTTCAAAAATCAATTTCTAATTAATTCCTTAAGAAATTAGCTACCTCAAGTTTAACTCCAAAATTTCCCAAATCTTGGCAGGACCTTACACATGTTAATGTGAGCCTCCAGTTTAAATTTCATGGTCATCGGAGTTGTAGAACTCCGATTATAGCATTTTTCATCAGAAAAACCTAAATATTGAAATAGTCATATCTTGCTCATTTTAAGTCAGAATGAGCTTATTTTTGGACAGGAGATACTTTATACCATATACTTTCATGTCCCAAAAGGCCATAATTTTTCTCATAATTTAAGTGGCCGAAACAGCCCTCTAAAATCATGGCGTGAGCCTTTTTGCTTTTTTTTTTTGCAGTTTTGCACTCCTTTGCTAAAATCAGTCCACACAAAAATCTACAACACCTTTTCCAGTGATTCCACTTGGATTAGTTAGGTAACTCATAGATCTAACTCTAGGACTTGACCACACTCAAAAATTCAAAATATAATAGGAGATATGGTCAATTGAATTTCATGTTACGTTTTTCACCAAAATCTGATTTTCAACTCTTTGTGATTTCTAAGAAACTTTCATGTTTTCACATAATAACCAACATAACTCATCATAACACTTACTAATACTTTATATACCCATGATTTTTATTAGTCCAATGCTTTTATTATGACTTTCATCATAAACCACGTAAACTGTTCATTTTAGTTGAAGAAATATTTGAGGGTTTAAGAAATGGGTTTTTTCAGATGGGGTCAATACAAAATTCGATTTCACGCCTAAGTAGGCTAAGAAGTTTTCAAGAATACGCCAGAAATTTATTAATAATAGAAATATCATTCAAAATTGTGACTCTCATCCAAGACTTGGATAAGACGTCACATTGATACCAACTATGACTTCTATCCTTTAACCTAGATAGCACCTCACAATGATACCTATCAACTTGTAATCGCTCATTCACGACGTCACCTCTGTAAAGTCCGGCTTTGGTGCATTTCACACAAGGAAGTCAACAACGAAAGGATCGGGGCTCTTTACTTTATGGCTTGATATAATAGTGATTAACTTTAGGGTTTGGTTACTTTGAATTCGTATAACAAGTTGGTTATGAATATAAAAGCTAACAACCTTACGAAAAGCATGATGAGTAGTTAACCAATTGATTCCTAAAATCACATCAAAGGCAAATATTTTCAAAAGATAAGATCGACGAAGTAACGTGAAAGTGTTTATTTGAATCAAACAAGATTTAAAAAATAGTAAGCGAGAACGAAGGCTCCTACTAACGAAGTTTCAACCAATAAGTCAAAGTCTAACTTCTCCTGAGTCAAATTTAAACGTTGAACGCAAGCAAGAGAGATAAAATAATGGGTAGAACCCAGATCTTATAAGGTATAGACTTTGCAATTTATAATTAACTAACCCGTGCTAACATCGTTCGGTTTACTCGCTTTTGAGAAGTCATGAAAATGCACTTCCTAAAACCAACGACTTTGTTTTGTCTATATCCACCTTTGGTGCCACCGTCCCAAACTAGACTTGACTTTGATGCACAACAAAATTGGGCTAAATGACCTTCTTTTCTTGCAATTTCCACTTCTATTATCTTTGCCATGATTACCACCAAGTGATTACCATTCTTGGCATGATCATTTCCCACGATGGTTATGATTGTTTCGATAGCCGTTGCCACCCAAGAAGATTATTATCGTGTTGTTGGTCGTTACCTTTTGTTTGAGTGAATCAACACTCTCATGTGCTTCATTGCTTATCTCAAAGATTTTTGGATGCCATTCTCAAACACCGTCACAAAACAAGGGTTAATTAACATATCACATATTATCCCTATACTCGATCGACCAATTAAATCCCAAATAAATTTAGGTAGGTCATACTAGCGAAGGAATTTCCGCCTCTCCTCCTAGTTCTTATCTCACATCTCACCGGGGATCATATCCCTAAGCTCGATACTCAACCGTGACGCCCCCAAAATTAGGTACACGCCACCCATCTTGGGTCGCCACTACATGGTACATAAATTCAAATACAAACTTAATTATACATCCGTACGGTGTAACATACGACAATACATAAACTTAGAGTTCTAATAGGAATATTGTCATATAGACAATATCCATACTCAAGGAGTCCTCATTGCATTTATTGTCACACTATTTAATGTAATAGTAAGGACTACTAATGCTATCCTCTCGGACCATTACTCCGTTCCCCGACTCGTCGTCCCGGCTATGTTCTCATTTCAAGAGAACAATGAAAGAAAGGGTGAGCTCAACTAGCCCAAGAAGAAATATTATGACTAAGATAATGCGAATAAATTATCATTAGCCTTCAACATGATGTTAAACCGATAAAATACAATAGACAACCGGTTTAATGCGCAATGAACATGCAATCCATTAAAAGAGTCAAGTAGAAAATAAAGTCTACTATCTTTTAGGTTTTAAAAGGTTTTCATAAATTTTTATCACTAAGACTCGGTTTAATGAATAAACCACAATATCTAATCATCCCCGCACTACGGTCAAGGATTTTCATCAAATTATCAATGGTCATGACTATACCGAATCACCCTCGGTCATAATCATACCAAAACTATCCATCAACGCATTACAAAGCCACCGAGGACTTTTATCACATCATTTATAACAAGCCATGATTATATCTTTGAATGATCCTTGTCATAATCATACTAAGTTCATCTATGCACGTAAGCCAAAGATAACATAATATAACATGAGGATGATGACAATGACATAATAATTCAATAAAATAAGTTCAAGAATTATTTTATCCAGAATTAATAACGCCCAAATTGTCAACAAGATCTTGTTTTTGTAGAGTAAAATTCAAGAATGATCGGAAGAATATTTCCATGAAAAGATACTAGATGAAACGCAAATATCAAGGATATTCTACTAATTTCATAGAGTATATAAGTCAAAGTTTTAACCATTGGGTATAATAAAGAATGGAATAACAAAGGAAATCACCATGCATGCGGTATCAGATGTAGAAAAGTTATTCCAATGAGAATAATAATAACGGAACAAAGTCGGGGTGAAATTCACATCAATGGATGTTCAAATGAATAATAAAGATGGAACCAGATCGGTGTAAATCACGGAGATAGGATATTCCAAATGAATGATAAAGGCGGAACTAGGTCGGTTGTAAAACACACATACGCATGTGATGTTCCAAATGTAATAATAAAGATGAATAATAGAAGAATGTCACCAAGTATAGGGTAGTGATCGCAGCGTGATACAAAAGTTATTCCAATGTAATAATAAAGAATGGAATAACATAAGGATTTCACCAAGTATAGGGTATGTCACAGATCAAAGTTATTCCAATGAATAATAAAGAATGGAATAATGAAGTTCTCTTCATGAATAAGAAAGAATAACAACCCTTTAAGCACAAAACAAATAATATCCCTTACCTTGAAGAACCGAATATTGGCAAAGTGAAGTATAGAATACTTTTCTTCTTTTCTCTATAGTTTCTCTCTCTAGAGTTTCAAATTGAATTCGTAAGAAAATAATGAAGGAATGAGCTTCTATTTATAGGAAAATAGAATGCATAGTAATTAATCCATGAGCTAGTCAGGATTGATTTACATTTTAATCTGACGGTCCATATTTAAAGCAAAATCTTTTAAATAAAATATAATATATTCTATTTATATAAAAACATTTTACTATGCAAACACTATGCAACACTATGCAAAACACTATGCAAAATACTATGCAACACTATGCATAATAAAATATAATATATTCTATTTATAGAATAACTTTAATAAAGTATTACATTTTATATAAAAGATGTTTCATTTTATTACGTTAATAATACGAATAAAACAAAACGTCATTATCGCTTATAATAATTCATATTATTAATCGACAATAATGGAATCAAACCGGTGTGACTTCTCACATAAGCATCGATAATCAATACTGGTGTGCTACTATGCAACCACACGACATTCTTGTACTTTTTTACTACCGAGTAGTTCAACAGTATCAACGGTAAAACTTTCGTCGTTATTTCAATAAAATATTTTTGTCGTTTTCTCAATCCGACAATAATTCTGTTGTGGGGTCCACCAATGATTGAGCCATTTTACGAATATTCACTGCTAAACCAAATATTCCCCGACCAATCGAATATAATATAACCACTTGCATACTTTGCAAAATTTATAAATACTACCCATAACTATAATATTATCTCAAATTCACACCATAATTTTATAAATTATTTCGATAAAATTTAAATCTTTATTGATAAAATCTGGGGTCTCACACCTTAAGCTAAAGGTTATAACTTAACTAAGATAAGAATTGAATCTATGAGGATAATGTGTATGTAGCTAATTGATGTGATATTCCTAATGGTATGTGTAGGATATTGGAGTACGTGAGTTATAATTGTATAGCTTACGCAAGAGGCAAGTTCCCTTACCTTTGCTACTTTATTATTCTGTAAGGTTTACTTCTCGCTGTCATGTTATACTTATGTAAGTTCTCTATCTCTAATCTCTTATTGAGCAGTTAAGTTATTATTGTTATGCAAGTTTCCTAACCTTACTTTTACGTTATGCAAGTTTCTTGAATCTATTATTCAATTGAGCAAGTTCTCTAACCCTAATATTTCATTATGCAAGTTCCTATTCCTAACTTTTTATTGTTATGCAAGTTCTTTAACCCTAATTTATTGTTGAGCAAGTTAATTAATCTTTGTTTCTTCATTCCAAACGAGATTACTTTGGTTATTCAAAGTCTGTAATTTTATTGTAAGCAATGTGTTTATTCAGCTACGAGTAAATGTTGTTTGATCTTTGATCACCAATGTCATTGTACTATCTTACATTATTGTACCGAACTCTGAGTTGACTAGCGATTCTTTACTGATTCAACTAATCCTTAGTTGATGAATGTTCTAAACTCTAAATTACCCTTGAAGTCAATCAAAACCAAAATTTCTTTGGTTTGCTTATGTACTAACACAATTTTTTACTTAATTGTTTGAGGTTGTAAGTGTATCATTAATATAGTATGCCATGAGGAGAGTAGACTGGAAGTGGAATCAAGTCTATACCATGTCTAGACACTACATAAAACTGGGTCATAGGCAACGGGGGTAATGTCAACGGGCAAATAGTCGTCGGGAAATAGCCGTCGGGAATGACCTCAATGGCGACGGCCAAGCTGTTGTTAGAGTATGCCGTCGACAATAGCCTATTTTCCCTCATATGGCGCCATCTTTTTCACTACCCGTGCGCGGGAAGGGTGTAGGGAGATAGGCTATGTCATTGGCGACGGAAATGTACCGTCGATATTAAGTTATTGGAGACGGGAGTAATCTCTACGACACTGTTGTTGAGAATGAGTCTTATATAATCAGATCGCTTTTAATTTTTTAGCCTATTCTTTTTCTTCCCCCAGCGCGAAATTCTTCTTTCCCTTTTCCTCATGTCGTCGCCCTGAGTAGCTCGCCGTCACCAATCTTTCGATTACCACCTCTCTGTCGCCCATCTTCCGATTACCACCTCGCCGTCGCAGTCCCCATCGCCGCCTCGCCTATGTCACGGTTGGTAAGTTTTTCCAATTCAACTTTTCCCCCTAATTAAATTATGGAACCATTATAATAGCTTTGTTATCATCTCAATGTATAATAAGATTTGATTTAAGGTTTATATTATTTAATTTATACTGGTATTGACAGTGCTTGTGTTAAGTTTGGTAAATTTTCCAATTTTTTTCACCATAAAAAAATTACAGTGCTTGTGTTTAGCTTCTTCAAATCAAAGTATGAAAACTTTTGGGCATTGTGTTATTCTTCAAATTAAAAAATTGAGATTGTCAAGTGGGTTTTGGAGCCTAAATCCCAGGTTTGTTTTGCAGTCGTTAATGGAGTTTTCTCCAGTTAACCAATTTTTAGTTTTGTAGGATTTGTAAAAAAAAATCTTGCCTTTTCATTTTGCTTGTTGTTTGATATTTTGTACATATTTATATATATGTATTATTGTTATGTACATAGAGATAAATCTATGTACCATTCTGTAGCGTATTATTATGTACGTAGTATATATATTTCTATGTGTGTGTGATGGTTAATTTTTGTGTGCTACCATCTTATGTTGAGAATATATATATCCCAGGTCAATTCTGTATGTCATTACTATTTTAGTTTCTAAAATGTGAATAAATGCACTCATCTCTCATTGCGTTGTAAGCTATTTGCACCTTTCGTTGTTGTTTTCAATGTCGTACTGTGTGTCCTCGATGTCTTGTTTAAGAGAATCTTTCATTTACTTCTAATTTTTATTCGTTGGGGGTTAAGTTTTTTGTTCTCACTAGTACCTTTCAGGCCTTGGGTTAAGCTTGAGTTAAGCTTGATTTCATAAAGAATAAGGTTGAGATGAAATTGGTTTGAGCTTAGACCATGCCTTATACATTCTAAACCTATTTTAATTTTTATACAAAATTTCAGAACTATATGAGACATATTATGTGTACTTGAGCTATTAAAATATGAGTTTTTTTAATATTAAAGAAGCTTAACATTCAATCTAATAATATGAAGTCCACTCTCAACATGTTGTTAGACCAATTAGGTATAAATGATATTAATATCTAATCATAATAATCGAGAGCAAATTAATAGATGTTAGGGAAAATATATCTAAATAACAAGTACGCGAAGCAACATCAATCAAAAGATAGTGGTTCAACCAAATGGAAATGGTAAGTAATGTCTGTCTTGGCTCTTAAAGGAGGTTTGGAACCTAAGTTGCCTTAATTTACAAAAATTTACACTAAGATCATATAAAGGAGGTTTGTTACTTTTGTTGGACATGTTCTTTGGGCAAAGTTAATCAAGTGTCTTACAAGAGGATGAAACTAATAACTTCTTCCAACCTTTTAGTATTATTGAATATAATTATATTATATATATAAATATTTGGTCAAAATATAGACAATTTATAACTTCAATTATTGGGTATGATGTTGGATGACTTTACTAGGCTTAGTTTAAAAGAGGTAATATAATTTTTTTACAATTTCAGAAATATGTGCATATTTTCATATAGTTTAGGAAGCTTAGAAACCCGTTTGAGAATCACTTAGTATGAGTGAATCTCAAATTGTCCCTGTTTTGGGGCTGTTCTTGTATGTTTCGATCTCACCTTAGGTCGGTGTTAACGACTTGAGCACGTCTTTATATTTTTTGAATTTTCGGTCAGTATATATCTCTTGATGTTCTTTGGGTGCATATTTAGACTACGATGTGTTAGTCTATTTTGTGTACTTGAAGACTATAGGGAGGTGCTACCGAAGTTTTTGAAAAATTTAAAGATGTGTTCAAGTTGTTGGCATCAGTGAGGCGACACATCCGGGAATGGGATAGAAGCCTGACCCGTTAGAGTGGGAGATGAAGTTAGGAAACTCATAAGCTTGCATATACATTAACTTGGAGACTTGATTGTGTTTGTCTAACTTTCCATATATATAACAGATAGTTTTCCAAGATGTCTGTTGATCGAAGTTGGATGGAACATAGGGTAGCCACTGTTAAGAGTGGGCTTAGCTCTGAGTACCGTAGTGGGGTTGAACAGTTTCTCAATTTTGCGTTTGAGCAAGTCAGCGGCGATGAGATCATATGTCCTTGTAAGAGGTGTGTGAATGAAGTGTGGAAGGAAAAGAGTGATGTCATGTGCGACTTATTTGTGTATGGGTTCAAGCAGGGTTATACGACATGGATATATCATTGGGAAACATGGTTGGATGAACATGAATCAGAACCAGAATCCAGAGGTGACGAAACCTTTGACTGTACTAACATGATAGTAGTCGGTCTGGTTCATACTTCCGAGTGGAATATGGCGAGGATGGCGATAGCGTTGAGCAAGAGAAATCGAATGACGGGGCTAAGGGTTTCTATGAGTTATTGCATGAAGCAACGATGCCATTGTATGACGGGAACGAAAAACACACCGTCTTATCTACCATGACTAAGTTTTTACACTTCAAGAACGAGCATGACTGTAGCAAGAGAGGTTTTAATGAACTGCTAAACATTGTGAAGGAGTGCTTACCTGCAGGAAATAAGTTACCGGAGTCGTACTATGATGTGAAGAAAATGGTCAAAAGGCTAAATCTAGGGTATGAGAAAATTGATGCTTATGAGAATGACTGTATGTTGTATTACGATGATGTCAATAAAGATAAGAGGTCATGTGATATTTGCGGTACAAGTTGATACCGTGAACAACGCAAAAAAAAGGGAAAAGACGTGCCGAGAAAGATCTTACATTACTTTCCCATTGCGTCGAGGCTTCAGCGGTTGTTCATGTCAACACATACCGCTGAGTATATGAGATGGCACTCTACACGGGACATAGTCGAAGGTAAAATGACGTACCCGGCAGATGGGATTGAGTGGAAATTTTTTGATAAAAATCACCCCTCATTTGATGAAGAGGTTCGCAATGTTAGGCTTGGACTTGCTACGGATGGGTTTAATCCATTTAATGGGCCTTACACCAAGCCATACTCAACTTGGTCGGCGATTATTGTTGTGTATAACCTCCCGCCTTCGATGTGCATGAAAGATCTCTACATGTTCATGCCTTTACTGATTTCGGGTGATAAGAGTCCAAGTAAAGACATCAATGTATACCTCAGTCCGTTAGTTGATGATTTGAAGATGTTGTGGGATAAAGGGGTTCAAACTTATGATGTATCTCTTAACCAGAACTTTGACATGAGGGCAGCTTTAATGTGGACCATAAATGACTTCCCGATGTTAGGAATGATCAGTGGATGGTCGAATCATAGGGAGTTGTCATGTCCTGTGCGCATGCGGTCAGTTAAAGATATGCGGCTCAAACATGGGGGAAGATGAGTTTCTTTGCAACATCCAGACAGTTTTTGCCGATTGAACATCGTTATCGACGGATGAGTATACAATTCAATCAAAAAATAGAGAAACATCAAGTACCTTGCCATCTTTCTGGGACACCAGTGTTGAGTTAGATTACTCACTTAAAATTTCTACCTTTAGAGAAAAATCACAGATTAGAGCAAGCTTATAGCTATGGAAAGGTTCACAACTGGACACACAGATCCATGTTCTTTTACCTTCCTTATTGGGCTACACTATGCTTCCTTAATTGTTTAGATCCGATGCATATTGAGAAGAACGTATTTGATAATATTTTTTATACAGTCCTAGATGAAAGTGGTAGAACAAAGGACAACAACAAGTCGAGGCTTGATTTGGTAGAAATGAACATTAGGGAACATCTGTGACTGTATCAGGAGGGTAGTAAGATGGCAACGCCTAACGCTGATTTTACTTTGACCAGGGAACAATTGCTATTGATATGTAATTGGATCAGTGGACTGAAGCTCCTAGATGGATATTCTTCGAATATAGCAAGGTGTTGTAAAGTCGAAGAGCTGAAGTTTTGGGGTCTCAAAAGTCATGATTATCATGTATTCATGCAGAAGTTGATCCCCGTAGCATTTATCGACTTGTTACCGAAATGTGTGGTTGAAGCACTGACGGAGCTTTCTAAATTCTTTAGAGATCTATGCTTAACGGAGCAGCAACTCAAAGACATAGATAAAATGGAAATGCAGATAGTGGAAATAATGTGCAAGTTAGAAATGATCTTCCCTCCATCATTTTTTGATTCAATGGAGCATTTGCCTATTCACTTGCCGTACGAAGCTAAGTTTGGCGGTCCTGTGCAATATAGAAGGATGTATCCATTCGAGAGGTAATGATATTAATGTTTTTAATACGCTAAAATGTGCATTCTTGCTTTGAGCCGAATGTTCAGATGAGACAAAATCGCTTACGTTGGAATGAGGCTGTCCCGCATGAGGAAAATGGAAAATTAACTGCCTTTAGTCATTCTGTACAACCATTTGGCGGGAAAATAGGCGATTCTTGACCGATAGTGAGTATGCAGCTACCACATTGTATGCACTTGTCAACATAAATGAAGTAGCGCCATACATTAAATAAGTAGCCATAACTATATATGTCTTGTGTTACTGCTATAAGTTCCTTCCATACACATTAAGTATATAACTATATTGTAGTCAATATGATGCTGAGATACATGAAGCGAATCCGATTATATTGGACGGGGATTTGAAAACTTTAAGGAATAGAGAATTTGTGCAAAGGTTTAAAGATCATGTAAGTCTAAACAATTTACAGTTTAATGAATCTACCATCATAGACATAATCTTATGGCGTAATTAACTTTAGAATATGTTGTGTTCATGTACATTAGGTCCTCACAGATGAGTTAACTGACATTCGGCTAAAGATTATAGCCGACGACCATAAAAGATCTGTAGATATTTATACATGCTGCATTGTCAATGGTTACAGATTTAAGTGTTGCGATATTGGGGAAGTCGCTTCTTCTGATTCTGGTGTTGTGGTTAAAGGTAGCTGCTACGATAATCTTTGGGATGACTGGTATGGACGATTACTAGAAGTTATCATTCTCAAATATTGGGGTCATAAAGAGTTAGTTTACTTCAATTATCATTGGTTTGATGTTGAGAATGGAGTTAGAGTAGATAAAAATTTAGGACTGATGACTGTTAATGTTAAGTAAAAACTAAACTCAAATAAGCCTTTTATTTTAAAAAGTCAAGCAACACAGGTGTACTATGCGCGGAGTGTTAAGACTCCTGCAAGCCCATTGTATGCTGTTATAACCACCAAAACCCATGGTTTTCAAGGCACAGCTCCTCGTCCAGACGATGAACCTTTACAAGTCGAGTCTACTAGTGTCACACCTGATGATGTGATAATTATTAGCGAGTCTAGTGAAGAAGAGGATGATGTCATCGCTGTCAAAAGTGAAGACGATGTTCTTGAGGAGGTAGATATAATTGAAGAAATCATTGAGGATGATGAAGATGGTGATGAAAAAGATATTGAAGATCTACTGCTCGAAGATGACGATTCTTATATTGATGGCTTTGACGATATAAATGATTAGGAGTATGTACTCTTTGTCTCCTTTTAGTTGTTTTCAAATGTAATAGTTTGTAGTAGTGCAATCATTATCTTCAACTTATAATAATCTACTAAATAAGGTGTTAGTTGTTTTAGGTTACTATTTATGTTGTATCCTTTTAGGTTACTATTTATGTTGTATTCTTTTAGTTATATCTTTATGTTATCCTCTTTGTTACTGTTCAAAAATATTGTGCTTATGAATGTCTAATAATATTTTATTTGACAGTATATATATATATGGCGCGTACACCACACGACGATCGTAGTGGGCGTGCAGGTCGTGGGGGCCGTGGTGGTAGTGGGGGTGATGGTCATTATATAGATGTTATGCATTCAGAAAAGAATGTATTTGAGAACTTGTTTTACACCGTACTAGATACGAGTGGTAAACAAAAGACAATGATAAAGCATGTAAAGACTTGGAGGAAATGAATATCAGGCGGGAATTGTAGCTCCGACCTAACAACTCAAAACCAAAAGCTCCATTTTGTCTTACCAAGAAATAGTTTGAAAACATTTATAAGTGGCTTAGCGCATTGAAGCTCCCAGATGAATATGCTTTTAACATATCTCGTTGTAATAAGGTTGAGCAATTGAAAATTACTTGGTTCAAAAGTCACGACTGTCATGTATTCATGCAGAAGTTGATGCCAATTTCATTTCGTGAGGTGTTACCCAGGAATATTAATGATACCTTTACCGCACTTTCAAATTTCTTTCGGGATATTTTCTCAACTGTTATATGGTATAGTGATGTGGAGTAGATGGAGAAAAACATAGTATTGACAATGTGCAAGCACGAAATGATCTTACCACCGGGGTTCTTTGACAGCATTGAGCATTTGCCTATTCATTTGCCATATGAACTTAAGCATGGAGGACCGATGCAATATCGATGGATATATCCTTTTGAGAGTTAATATCACATACATTGTGCAATATTCGTCATCTTTATAATTAACTTATTCGATACTGTCATATTTTAGGTATATGCGTCGATTAAAGAAGAAAGTTAAAAACAAAGCTCGTGTAGAGGGTTCTATTTCTGAATGCTATACGGAGGAAGAGCTTGTCAACTTCTGCTCGTTGTACTTTGACGATGTAGTCGTAACGAAGCACAATCGTTTAAGTCGGAATGAGGTCGTCGATCTGTCTAGTCGTGTTGACGAGTTGGTTGTATTCACTTATCCGGCTAAACCATTTGGACATGAGACGAAGACTTACCTAACCGATAAAGATTTAAAGATTGTATCTACATACGTGCTTCTAAATATGCCTTTAGTATCGTCGTACATAAAGTATGTATTATTACAAGTTGAAAATGATTTATCTAACTTTAATCAACAATTAAACAATTGCCATATTATTGTATGCATTTCATTCGAATCGGAAGCGCATGCTTCTAACCCGGGGTTGACTACATCACAGATGAAAGCATTCACTAATGAAAATTTTCAACTGTGGTTTAAGAGAAGGGTCGAATCAGAGAACACTTATGAGCGTTTTAGAGATGTCATTTTAGGCCCGTACAAACTTATTAGTTAATTTCCTGGCTGCATCGTGAATGAATATAGATTCAAGATTGATGACGTGAATGAATTAACATCAGTCAACTCTAGCGTTGTCGTGTTGGGAAGTTGTTACGGAGATTCTGAGTCAAATTACTATGGAAGATTAGAGGAAGTTCTTGTGCTCAATTATCCAGGGGCCAAAAAGGTCGTTACATTTAAGTGTCGCTGTTTTGATACTTGTTGGGTAAATTCTAGATACGCTCTACAAGCAAGTGTACATGGTCAATAAGTAATATAATGATAAATAGAGTATCTCTCCCACATACACTCCGGAATACATGCTATTATGATCAGATCTAAACCCATAATCCATTTCTCAAGTTTATATGGATTATGTGAGACCCCAGATTTTATGAATAAAGATTTAAATTTCTCAAAATATTTTTTTTGAATATTATGATGTGGATTTGATATAATGTTATAGTTGTGGGTAATATTTACAAATTTTGCAAAGTAAGCAAGTGGTTATATAATATTCGATTGGTCGGGGAATATTCGTTTTAACAGGGAATATTCGTACAACGGCACAATCATTGGTGGACCCCACAACGGAAGTATTGTCGTAGTAAGAAAACGACAGAATTATCTTTTATTAAAAATAACGGCGAAAGTGTTACCGTTAAAACTGTTGAACTACCCGGTAGTAAAAGTGCAGTAATGAGCGTGGTTTCATAGTAGCACACGGTATTGATTATTGATGCCTACGTGAGAAGTCACTCAGTTATACTCAATTATTGCTATAGTAATTGCTGCATCATATCTCTCATATTATTGATTCAATTATTGTCACAATATCATCTTTATAATATTTTATATTATTAAATCAATAATTGAGACGACAAAGTTATTCATATTATTATTTGCAATATTGACAATGTCTAGAAGTTACATCGAGGAGAGGTTTGGTCACCTAATTGCGGCTACCAATAAGGAGAAATCCTTACCGGAAAGCCCCCTCTTTCCTGGGAACAATCTGGTTGTTAAATATTGTGAGTTATAATATTAATGATGAATAAGTTCGTGTTGATTAAAGATGAAATTGATAGTTCCATTGTGTTGGAATTATTAGTGTTAGTGGAAATCGACATTTATTACGATATTAATTGATGTCCGGAAGTTATCTTGAACGATTCGGGTAATTAAGAATAAATGAGCAATTAATTTCTATTAATTCACATGATTATAACTATTTGTTCACATGTGTGTACTATTGATTCACATTCTTGTACTATTAGGGGAATTGGTGCAAGATTGATAATACTTGCATGACTAAGTTAAAAATGGAGGTATAGATGGAGGTACTATACTTTTGTAATTCATATTTTCACATGATTATAACTATTGATTCGCATGATTGAACTATTGATTCACATTATTTACTATTAGGGGAGGTGGTGCAAGTTTGATAATACTTGCAGGACTAAATTAAAAATGAAAGAAAAGTTCAAGGTATCAGATTGTAATATTTCGAGTCCCCAAAGCGTGCAATTATCGAAACTATATTTTCCTATAAATGTAAGCTCATTCTTCCTTCATTTCTCACCAATTCACTAAAGCTTTAGAGCAATTATTATAGAGAGAAATTATGAGAGAAAGAAGAAGAGAAGTCCGCTACCTCACTATTCCAATATCCAGATTTCTTCTAAGGTAAAGGGTATTATTTCTTTCGTATTCATGAAAAGAGCTATTGTTATTCCATTCCTTATTATTACATTGGAATAACTTTTGTATACGCGACTACTGTAGATACATGGTGAAATTCTTCTGTTATTCCATTCTTTATTATTATGTTGGAATAACTTTGTTTATAACAATCGTATATATGGTGAAATTCTTATGTTATTCTATTCTTTATTATTATGTTGGAATAACTTTGTCTACATCTGAAGTATCGCATACATGGTGAAACTCTTTCGTTATTCCATTCTTTATTATTCATTGGAATAACTTTTATGCGTATGTCTATCGTATGCCCGGTGAATTTCGTTATATTCCATTCTTTATTATTCATTGGAATATCACATACATACGGATTCGCATGACACAGTTCCATTTTTATTATTACATTTGAATATCACGTCTGCATAAGCGGATTACGTATGACCGGTTCCATTCTTTATTATTCTATTGGGAATAACACATGCGTGCTGGTCTATCGCATGCCTGGTTGTGACGCCCCCAAAATAGGTATACAACACCCATTCTGAGTCACCAAATACATGGTACAGAAACAACTACAACTTTATTAATACAATTGTTGTGCAAAATACGATAACACATAAACTGTGAGTTTAAAAACAAATACTGTCTTCTAGACAATATCAACACTCAAATAAGTCCCCATTACAATTATTGATACACTATTTTACAAAATAGTGAGGACTACTAAAACGACTTTCTAGAACCTTCATTCCATACCCCGACTAGTACTCGCTACATTCTCGCCTCCTGAGAAGAAAAATCAAACAAAAAGGAAAAGGGTGAGCTCAACTAGCCCAGTAAAGAATATTATGATTAAGATAACACAGAACAAATTATCGTTAGTCCTCAACATTGAAAAATCTGATAGAATATAATAGACAACAAGTTTTAAATCAATATTCGTAGCAGAAATAATAATTCATTAGAAGAGTTATGTAGAGAATGAAATCTACTTTCTTCTATTAATTTAAAAGTTTATCATCAATATTTTATCCCTGTAACATCAATCAATATACATCTTGAATCAAATATTTATTTTTGCACTACAAGCCAAAGATATTCAACAGTTGGTCATGTTCATCTCAACACCTGTACATCTTTGCACTACGGGATAATTCCTCTCATATTCTTTGAGTTATCGTGAGGCATATGCTATGACTTTCCCATGTTGCATGAGAACACATCCTAACCCTCTGCCTGAAGCATCGCTGTAGATGACAAATCCCTCCGAAATAGATGGTATTGTCAGAACAGGTGCTGAAATGAGTCTCCTCTTGAGTTCTTGAAAACTTTTCTCACATTCCTCACTCCAACCGAATTTGTATCTTTTTGAGTCAGTTGAGTTAATGGAGTAGTGATTCGAGAAAATCCTTCCACGAATATCTGATAATAACCAGCTAAGCCTAGAAAGCTACGTACTTCGGTCACTGACTTAGGTTGCTCCCAACTATGTATTGATTCAATCTTCGCTGGGTCAACAGATATTCTATGATTTGATATCACGTGCCCAAGGAATGCTACTTCCTCAAGCCAGAACTCAGATTTCTTCAACTTGGCGTATAAATTATTTTCACGAAGCTTTTGGAGTATAAGCCTCAAGTGTTGCTTATGATCTTCACGACTTTTGGAGTATATAAGGATGTCATCAATAAAGACATCCAAAAAATGATCCAAATATTCTTTGAAAACTCGGTCCATCATATCCATTAAGGCAGTAGGAGCATTAGTCAATCCAAAAGACATGACTAGGAATTCGTAATGCCCGTACCGAGTTCTGAAAGCAGTCTTTGGAATGTCATCAGTTTTAATCTTTAACTGATGTTATCTAGAACGAAGATCGATCTTTGAAAAGAATTTGGCACCTTGCAACTGGTCAAACAGGTCATCAATGCGAGGCAACAGGTACCTATTTTTGATGGTTACATGATTCAACTCCCAATAGTTAATAAAAAGTCGCATACTTCCATCTTTCTTCTTTACGAATAGAACAGGAGCACCCCAAGGAGACTTACTAGGACGAATGAAACCGATGTCTAACAACTCCTACAGTTGGATTTTTAACTCCTGAAGTTCAATAAGAACCATTCGATATGGGGTTTTGAAAATGGGTTTTGTACCGAGTTCAAGGTCAATACAAAACTTGATTTCACGCTCTGGGGGTAGGCCAGGAAGTTCTTAAGGGAATACGTCAAGAAATTTATTAACAATAGAAATATCATTCAAATCTGACGTATTTTTGTTTAAATCCGTAATCCATTTTTCAATAAACGAATGACATTATGGCTTGATAAGACAGTGATTGACTTTAGTGTCTTGGTTGCTTGAATTCGTATAATAGGTTGGTTAGGAATATGAAAGCTAACAACCTTACGAAAATAATCAATTTTAGCATGATGAGTAGTTAACCAATCAATCCCTAAAATCACATCAAATGCAAGTATTTTCAAAGAGATAAGATCGACAAGTAATGTAAGGGTGTCGATTTGAATCAAACAAGATTTATAAACTGTAAGACCCCGAATTTTTTTTATATAAATAAAATTGAATTTCCTCTATTCATTATCTTGAAATAATAAGGAGTTAATTTGATATAATATTTTGGTTATGGGTGAAATGTGCAAATTTTACAAAATAAGCAAGTGGTTATAAAATATTCATTTTTTTGTCGGGGAATATTCACTTGGTCGTGAAATATTCTTGTTGTCGGGGAATATTCGTACGACGGCGCAGCCATTTGTAGGCTCTATAACAGAATAACTATCGGATGAAGAAAATGACAAGTTTGAGTTTTTAAAAATAACGACGTAATTGTTACCAAGTAACTTCGTTGGATTACACGGTGGTTAAAATACGATGTCTGGCGTGGTCATGCAGTAGCACGCGATATTGCGATATTTTTGAATTATTGATTCTTACGTAAAGGCACTACTCAACAATTATTACAGTAATTACTGTTTAATATTTTATTTTATTGGTTCGATAATTGCTGCGTTGATATTTTAAATTATTGTTATTTCAATTTTTGTCACTGCACAGTATTTCTCATTATCAGATCAATAATTCATATTATTTGAATAATATTATTAGATAGCATTATTGGCAATGTCTAGAAAGTTCATCAAGGAGAGGTTTGGTCACCTAATTTGCGCTTGATTAGAGAAATCTTTATCGAAAGCCCCTCTTTCACAGAAGCGACACGGGTTGTCATTATTGTGATTCTGTAATATTATTTGTTAATAATTAATTATTGATTTATATGATAATGAAATATTTATTTTATGTGGATATAAATGAAGGAATTAATGCTGAAGTGTTTTATCAGTATTTTGTCGGAATGGAGGCATTAAAAATCAAATCGGTGTTCTTAAAGCTCTTTTGCGTGAGTTATAATTTTAATCCGACCGTTGGATCGTTGTGATTTTTGGACATGTTATACATATATAAGTTGAATATATGTCCACAAATTTTGAACCGTTAAAAATTAACGCATGATTTGTTATGAATTTTAAAAGGTGCTAAAAATCATCCATTTATGGATTTCAGATATTTTCTGTCTGGAATTTGGAAAAACTTAAAGCTACAAAGTTGTAGAGAATTCGATTTCGTGTGAAATGGACGTAAAATTCTTATTTTTATGATAAAAGGGCTATTTATTATGAATTACTGAAGTTTCAAAAAATAAAATGATTTTTATTAAAATTGGGTGGGACCCACTTTTGTTTTTGAAAACATGTGGGATGCTATTTTTTATTCAGAATTGGCATGCTTAGATGGCTGGTCTTGGATGGTTGGTGAGTAGAAGAAAAGAAAAGAAATATTATTATTTTATTATTTTAGTCTCCTTTGGCGTTCTAACATTTTTGTATAAATAGGCGCTTAAGTTAGAATTGAAAATCACACCAGAAACATAAGTTTTCTCTCTCTATATTGTCGAGCGTATTTTTGTGAGTATTTAGATACTTTGAGAGTTGCTATTAGGTGTAAGTTTTCTTGACTTTACACATCAGATATTCCGATCGAAAATTGTTATTTTGAGGTAAGGGATGTTATTTTCTTCGTAAATGATATTATTTTCTTCAATATCATTATGCCGAAATATTGATATGAATTTTTTTTTATGGAATTTCTACCTTTTTGTGTCGGGGTTACGATTCACGTATACGGCACTATTCACGAATACGGTACTATTCACGATCATTGTTCATGAAGTATGATTTTTTTTGTGGAATTTCTACCTTTTTGTGTCGGGATTACTATTCACGTATACGACACTATTCACGTATACGACACTATTCACAAATATGACACTATTCACCGAAAAATGAAATTTTCTCTTTTTCATCCCAGATGTCTCTTATGGTTACTATCTTTGATTGTATCTATGTTTTGATCTTCATTCTTGAACTTTACTCTATTATGGTTTATTATGGAGTATTTTTAAACTTGAGTTATCTAAAGTACGAATCTCTAAACTTTATCCTTTTATCTTACTGGATTCGTTCTCTAAAATGTTTTACATTATGCTCAGTTCTTAATGATGATACTTGATGAATATCTTTGGCCTGTAGTGCAAAGACGAATGATTACCTGATGAATATCATTGACCCGTAGTGCAAAGATGAACAAGTGTTAGGATGAACATGACCAACTGGTGATACAAATGAATATCTTTGGCCCATAGTGAAAAGATGAATATTTGATTCAAGATGTATATTGATTGATGTTACAGGGATAAAATATTGATGATGGACTTTTAAATTCATAGATGATAGTAGATTTCATTCTCTACTTAACTCTTCTAATGAATTGTTATTTCCGCTGCAGTTGTTGATCTAAAACTTGTTGTCTATTATATTCTATCAGATTTTTCCCTGTTGAAGACTAAGGACAATTTGTTGTATATTATCTTAGTCATAATATTCTTTACTGGGCTAGTTGAGCTCACCCTTTTCCTTTTTGTTCCATTTTTCTTCTTAGGAAGCGAGAACATAGCAGGAACCAGTCGGGGTATAGAGTGATGGTCCTAGACAGTTGTTTTAGCAGTCCTCACTATTTTTGTAAAATAGTGCATCAATAATTGTAATGAGGACTTTATTTGAGCGTGGATATTATCTCGAAGACAATATTTGTATTTAACTCACAGTATGTGTTATCGTATTTTGCACAACAATTGTAATAATAAAGTTGTAGTTATTTTCTGTACCATGTATTTGGCGACTCAGAATGGGTGATGTATACCTATTTTGGGGGCGTCACATAAATAGTGGATGTAATGAAGGTTTCTCCTAACAAAGTTTCAACAGATAAGTCAAAGTCTAATTTCTCTGGAGTCAAATTTAAACATTAAGCGTAAGTAGGTGAAATAAAAGAATAGGTAGAACCGGTATCAAATAAGGTATAGACTTCGCAAGAGTTTATGATTAGCTTACCCGTGATAACCTCATTTGGGTTCCTCGCTTTTTGGGAGGTCATGACAAATGCTCTCTCTTAAACTACCGGCTTTGACTTGTCTGGGACAGACTTTGGTGTCTCCATCCCAGCTGGACTTGACTTCACTACACAACAAAATCGAGCTAGGTGACCTTCTCTTCCGCAATTATAACACGTTTTGGGTTGCTGCATACATTTTGGACTGATGTGTCCCTCCCCTCCGCATTTGTAGCATACGACCGGTGGCCGTTCTCCTTCCTTAACAACGGGTGCTGCTGTCTTTCCATCATTATTGAACCTTCTCTTTTTGAAATTTTCACTTCAATTATCTTGGTCATGATTACCACCGAAGTGGTTACCATTTTTGGCATGTTGATTTCCTTTACGTTTGTTGTCACTGCTTCGATGACTGCTACCACTGGTATTATCGTTTTGTCGGTTGCTATCTCTTGGTTGGATTAACTCATTATCACAGTCCAATAACTGAGCCCTGTTCACAACATCTGAATACAAGCAAAGTTTATGAAAAATAAGGTATTAACGTATTTTGGGTTTCAAATCTCTTAGAAACATCCGCGTCATACGCTCTTCATTATCTACCAAATGGGATGCAAATTGGGATAACTCCGCAAACTTAGCCTCGTATTGCGATACGGTCATATTGTTTTGCTCCAGCTTGATGAATTCCACCTCCTTCATGTGACGAATACTTTCGGGAAAGTACTTGTTTTTGAACAATTCTTGGAACTTCTCCCAAGACATCTTTAGTGCGACAGACTGAGTTTTTACAGATTTCCACCAATGATCTGCCTCTCCTTGTAACATGAAGGTAGAAAAGGGAACCCTTTGCTCCTCGGAGCATCCCAAGAAATCAAATATCTTGGTGATCTTCTTAATCCAAGTCTCTACCTTTCCGAAAAACTTCGGTGGTCCTAGCTCCTTGAATTGCTTAGCGGTGACCATCCATGAGTTTCCAGTGTCTCCACCTGCATTTTTAACAGGAGTCTCTCTCGCCTAATATTGCATGAATTACAGAAAGCTTCTGAACATCCCATCGTTCATCATTTGGTTGGTGTTGTTGTTTAATTAAGGATTATTGCCTTCCTGATGCACATTATGTGACGCCCCCAAAATAGGTATGCATCACCCGTCTTGAGTCGCCAAATACATGGTACAAAATTCAAATAAAACTTAATTATACAACAGTCATGTAAAATACGACAAAACATAATCTAAGAGTTTTAATAAGAATATTTTCATCTAGACAATATCCACACTCAATGGAGTCCTCATTACATTTATTGTCACACTATTTAACAGAATAGTGAGGACTACTAATGCTATCATCTGGACCGTCACTCCGTTCCCCGACTAGTCCCGGCTACGTTCTCATTTTCTGAAGAGAACAGTGAAAGAAAGGGTGAGCTCAACTAGCCCAGTAAGAAATATTATGACTAAGATAATGCAGAATAAATTATCATTAGTCTTCAACAATGTTAAACTAATAAAATACAATAGACATCAAGTTTAACTGCAGCAAAATAAGCAATCCATTATAAGAGTCAAGTAGAGCATGATATCTACTATCTTCTACGATTTAAAATGTTTTCATCAATTTTTATCGCTGAGACTCAGCTTAATAAATAAACCACATCATCGAGTCACCCCTTCACTATGGGCCAAGGATATTCATTAAATCATCAATGGTCATGACTATACCGAATAATCCGTGGTCATAATCATACCAAAAACTGTCCATCAATGCACTATAGGCTACTGAGGACTATTATCACATCATTTATAACATTACAGGTCATGATTATCTAAGAATAATCCACAGTCATAATCATACCAAGTCCATCTATGCGCACGTAAGCCAAAGATGACTTTCATCATAATATAAGCATGAGGATGATGACAATGACATAATAATTCAGTAAAACAAGTTCAAGAATAAATTTTAAAGATTTATAAGTTAATCTATCTTGAAATCAATTACGTCCAAATTGTCAACATGATACTGCTTTGTGGAGTACAATTCAAGAATGCTCAGAAGAATATTTCCATGAAAAGATACCGGATGAAGCGCAAATATCCAGGATATTCTACTAATTTCATGGAGAATAGAAGCCAAAACTTTAACCAAATGAGTATCATAGAATATATGAAATTGCAAATGGATTTTCACCCGCCATGCGGTAATCCACGTAGACAGATCATTTCCATAATTTAATAAGGAATGAATATGAAGGATCATTCACCATGCATGTGATAATCCACATAGATAGGTTATTCCAGCAGAATAATAAAGAATGAAACTAGGTCATGCGTAATCCGCACAGACAGGATATTCCAACAGAATAATAAAGAATGGAATAACAGAAGAATTTCACCATGCATGCGATAGACCGCACAGACAGGTTATTTCAACAAAATAATAAAGAATGGAACCAGGTCTAACGTAATCCGCACAGACAGGATATTCCAATAGAATAATAAAGAATGGAATAACAAAAGAATTTCACCATGTATGCGGTACTTCGCATAGACAGGTTATTCCAACATAATAATAAAGAATGGAATAACAGAAGATCTCTTCATGAATACGAAAGAAATAATACCCCTTACCTTAGAAAGAAATTGGATACTGGAGTAGAGAGGTAGCAGACTTCTCTTCTTCTTTCTCTCTATAATAATTGCTCTATAGCTTTAGTGAATTGGTGAGAAATGAAAGAAGAATGAGCTTCTATTTATAGGAAAATATATTTTTGATATTTGCACATTTTGGGGCTCAAAATATTACAGTACAATACCTTCAACTTTTCTTTCATTTTTAATTTAGTCCAGCAAATATTATCAAACTTGTACCACCTCCCCTAATAGAAAATAATGTGAATCAATAGTTCAATCATGTGAATCAATAGTTATAATCATGTGAAAATACGAATTACAGTATATTACCTCCATCTATACCTCCATTTTTAACTTAGTCATGTAAGTATTATCAAACTTGTACCAAGTCCCCTAATAGTACAAGAATGTGAATCAATAGTACACACATGTGAACAAATAGTTATAATCATGTGAATTAATAGAAATTAATTGCTCATTTATTCGGTTAATTACTAATCGGGTCAAAGATAACTTCCAGACATCAATTAATATCGAAATAATTGTCGATTTCCACTAACACTAATAATTCCAACATAATGGAACTATCAATTTCATCTTTAATAAACACGAACTTATTCATCATTAATATTATAATTCATAATATTTAACAACCAGGTCGTTCTCAGGAAAGAGGGGGCTTTTCGATAAGGATTTCTCCTTATTGGCGCGCAATTAGATGACCAAACCCCTCCTTAACAGAACTTCTAGACATTGTAAATATTGCAATTTAATAATATGAATAACTTTTTCGTCTCAATTATTGATTTGATAATATATCATATAATGCGATAATATCTGTGACAATAATCGAATCAATAATATGAGAGATATGATCACGTTAATTATCGTAGTAATAATTGAGTATAAGCGAGTGACTTCTCACGTAAGCATCAATACTCAATACCTGGTGCTACTACGCAACTCGACGCCAGACATCTTCGTACTTTTACTAATGAGTAGTTCAACAGTTTAACGGTAAAACTTCCGCCGTTATTTTTATAAAAAGATAATTATGTCATTTTCTAACTACGACAATACTTCCGTTGTGGGGTCCACCAATGATTGTGCCGTCATACGAATATTCCCTGTTAAAACGAATATTCCCCGACCAATCGAATATTATGTAACCACTTACTTACTTTGCAAAATTTGTAAATATTACCCACAACTATAACATTATATCAAATCCACACCATAATATTCAAAAATATATTTCGAGAAAAATTATTCTTTATTCATAAAAGTTGGGGTCTTACACATTATTCTGGGTATTGATTGTTGGTGACTCAATGGTCTCATTTGCTCCATTACTTATCTCAACATTTTTAGATATCATTTTCAAACACTGCCACAAAACAAGGGTTAATTGACATGCCACGTAATATCCCTATATTCTGACCAACCAATTAAATAACAAATAAACTTATGTAGGTCATACTAACGAATGATTTATCCGTCTCTCCCCTCCTAGTTCTAGCCTCAAATCTCAGCCAGGGATTATATCCCTAAGCTTTGATACCAACAGTGAATCCCCAAAAATAGGTATACACAACCTATTCTGAGTCACAAAATACATGGTACAGAATTCAAATACAAACTTAATTATACAACTATCATGTAAAATACGACAAAACATAAGCTGAGAGTTTTAACACGAATATTGTCTCGTAGACAATATCCAAACTCAAATGGAGTCCTCATTACAGTTATTATCACACTATTTTATAAAATAGTGAGGACTACTACAGTCACCATCTCGGACCGCCACTCCATTCCCCGACTAGTCCCAACTATATTCTCATTTCTTGAAGAGAAAAATGAAAGTAAAGGGTGAGCTCAACTAGCCCAGTAAGGAATATTATGACTAAGATAATGCAGAATAAATTATCGTTAGCCTTCAACAGTGTAAAACTGATAGAATATAATAGACCACAAGTTTAACTGCAACAGAACAAATAATCCATTAGAAGAGTCAACTTGAACATGATATCTACTATCTTCTATGATTTAAAAGTTCATCATCAATATTTTATCGCTGTAACACAGCTCAATAAACAATCCACGTCATCAAATTATCCAAGCACTACGGGCTAAGGATATTCATTAGTATCACATCCACGAATTATCCATGCTCTATGGGCCAAGGATATTCGTTATTATCACCAATGGTCATGTCATGCCAACAACTGTCCATCAATGCACTATGGGCCAATGAGGACTTTTACCACATCATTTGTAACATTACAGGTCATGATTATACCGATTCATAATTGTTGATCATAATCATACCAATCAACAGTCCATCTATGCACTACGGGCCAAAGATGACTTTCATCAAAATATAAGCATGAGGATGATGACAATGATATAAGCATCAATCAAATGAAATCAAGGATAAATATTAAAGATTTTTAATTTATCTAGAGTTTAAAAATATCCAAATTGTTAACATGATAACTGCTTTGTGGAGTAAAATTCAAGAATAATATTCATGTATCAAAAATAATTTAGACAGAAAAGAAATCAATTTTTATCGTGAATAGTGCCCCGGGTGAATAGTACCTCTTGAATAGTACTTCGTAAATAGTACCCCGGCATGAAAAGATTAAAATTTAACAAGAACATTCAGAAAAATATTCTTGTGAAATGATACTAGATGAAGCACAAATTTCAAGGATATTCTATTAATTTTAAGGAGTATAGAAGCAATACTTATCAACATAAGTGTAGAATTAGGAATATGAAATGAAATAATATTACTTACATACTACAGAGTATGGAAGAAAATATTATTTCTTACGAATATTAAACAAAAATAATATCCCTTACCTTAAAAGGAGAGTATTTCTGACTGGTATAGTGGGGATATTCTTGAAGAAAACTTATATTGTTTTCTACACTCAAAGCTTCCTTAAACTCAAAAGAAATACGCTCAATATTATAGAAGAAGAATTCTCTGATTCTGGTGTGATTTTTATTTCTAAACTAAGCATCCTATTTATAGGAGAATGGAAGGATAATATTTAGGAAAAATCACAGACTGCATAGTGATTACATTCATGGGCGCGCAATATCGGCTGAAACTTTGAAAATTTGATTTTACTATGCTGCACTTTGCAATAAAATATTCTAATAAAATAAAAACTTTAAATAAAATAAAATATATTCTATATATAATATAATAAAACAAAACTTATAATATATATATATATATATATTATAAAACAAAATTTAGATAAATTTCTACTGATGATTTTAAAAAATGAGTAAGTGGGGGTCCATGTAATAAGCAAAATTTACAACAAATACTTTATAAAAAACCCCTATATTTAACTCAATTCACTTGGCTTCACTAAACATATTTTTAATAATATTTATTCATCATTAATATTATAACTCACAATATTAACAACCAGATCATTTCCAGGAAAGATGGGGCTTTCCGATAAGGACTTCTTCTTATTGGCGCGCAATTAGATGACCAAACCCCTTTCCTCAACAAAATTTTCTAAAAATTGTCAATAATGCAAATAATAATATGAATAACTTTGTTGTCTCAATTATTGATTTAATAATATAAAATATTATGTAGATGATACTGTGATAATAATTGAATCAATAATATGAGATACTATGCATCAACTAATATTGCAATAATTAAACAAAACTAAGTGACTTCTCATTTAAGCATAAATAGTCAAAGATATTGTACAATACCGTGTGCTACTATGCAACCACGCGTATTACTGTAATTTTATCATCGATATTTCAACAGTTAACCGTAAAAGTTTTGGCATTATTTTTATAAAAAAGTTATTTCTGTCGTTTTCTAACTCCGACAGTAATTTCGTTATGGGGTCCACCAATGATTGTGTCGTCGTACGAATATTCCCTGATAAAACAAATATTCCCCAACTAAATAAATATTTTATGATAACTTGCTTACTTTGCAAAATTTGTAAATATTACCCACAACTATAACATTATAACAAATCCACACCTTATTATTCAAAATAATATTAAGAGAAAATTAATCTTTATTCATAAAAGTTGGGGTCTTACACAATTTTCCTACTAAGACATCTAGATAATAGTGTTGGGCAGAGAGGTTGACAATTCTAGAGGTGTCCAGAATGTCTCTGCTACTGCCTTCGCCCTCATGTTCACTGCTAGATGATGGAGATGGGGTGCAAATCCTTTTGGGTGCAATAAATTGATCAAGGTGGATGATGATGTAACTGACAACGAAACCCTAAACTTCTCTTTGAACTTTGATAGAATAAATTGTGTGCAAAACTAAAAATTCCTTGACTGTTATAAACAATTCGGGACTTACTTAAGGAAGGAAGAAACTAGGGTTTATGTTGGAAAGAGAGAGTGTTGGTGGATACGAATATGAAGATTGGAGGTAGTTAGATTGGTTTTAGGAGAGGATTAGTAGTAGTTTATAGCTTCTGTGGTGTTCGGTTTTGAGAGAGAGAGAGAGATAGAGTTTGAATGAGATAGCTGTTATGTGATGTTCTGGCTCCTTATATTTTTTTTTTAAAATCGACATCAAAGCTAAGCGTGTAGTCATTGCAGTTTTGACTTGGAGGGGGCGTAGACTACTGTTGTGCTCTATTCTCTGAATCTGTTTCACATAGAAGCGCAATTCTGCCTTGGTTTTAACCTATACGTATGGTAAATGCTTAGCTACCTTGAGCCCAAGTCTGCTTAGCTGTCTCCACTTTTCTGTTCTGTAATGGTTGTCCAATCGAATTTGTACCTGAGAATTATCATAAACATCATATTAGCATAACGAAATCAAACATCTACTACTAATAATACTGTAAATAAGAATTGACAAAGAGAAAGAAAAATTTTGATTGGTTGGGTTGCCTCCCATCGAGCACTTGATTTACAGTCTTTCAGCCTGACTTAGTCTGATCAACGTTATCCAATTCCTCTACAAAAGTTTAGAAATTATCCATCCATCAGGAGCAATGTAGTATTCAGGAGGTCACCATTAGTGATAGCCCTGGAATCAAACCCACCCAACTTGCTTTTTGTAGATAGGATCCCATTTATAAACCTCCAGCAGATGGTGTTTTCTCCATTATGTCTTTAATTTGAATGGGGCATTGAGACTTCGTAAACATAATGGTCTCTTTCTCTACCCTCTCCTTTTTAGTCGACCATGGCTCTGACATTTTAATAACACTCATGTTGTAAATAGTCTTACCGACAACATTACTACCAAGCGGACATGGTCTTGCAAATCTAACTGGATCCTTGGTGTTTGACGGATAAGGTGCTTAGGGGACTAAAAACATCGGCTGATCATCATTGGTACTCATAGTTAGTTCTTCACCGACCTTATTTTCTTTAACCCCACTTGTCTCCTCTATTTCATCATCTAGTGTCTCTTCCAACTATAGATTTGGGTCAGACACTTCGTCAATCTCGAAATCCATGTCATAACACCAATTATTTTAAGGACAGTTGTTCAAGAACTTGAACATTAGATCTAACTAATTCTGAAGATTTTAAATTGACTTCTCTTGATTAATCCTACTCTCCTCATTTGATGCTACAAACTTGGAAAACAATTCCACCATCCTTGAATTATCTGCCTCAGTTTTGGAATTCATGTATTGAGGACCATATGTGGAAGTAGTGATGAGTTTTTCCATCTGGTTCTGAGAATTATGGCTTGATATTTCTTGACTCATCATTCTCTCCTCTTGGTTTTCTATGAGCGTTGACATGAATTCCTTTAACTTTGACTTTTGTTCTTGCAATGGATGTTGACATGAGAATTCCGGAGTGTATGTTGGATTTGGAGTAGAGTATTGGTCTTGATAGTTACAATTCCATGAAGAATCTGGGTGATACCCCCAGCCTTGATGATAATTAGGATAAGAATAATTGTTGAGGTAATCACCCCCATATTGTACTGGTCCAAATCTGACGATGCATTGATGACTTAGATGATTGCCAGCACAATAATTACAAAATATTGCACTCTTTCGAATAAGTTGGGCTGAAAGAACATCCAACCTCTTCGAAAGTATTTCAATTTGTACTGACAATGCAAAAAATGCATTAAGTCCATCAATTCATGTGTCCCTTGGTGGAGTCATATTCGTATATGGCCATTGATAAGCAAAGTCATCCATAGTACCTGAAAAGAGAGAAATATAGGATGAGAATTAAAATAAAATAAAATGTTTAAATTAAGAATAATTTGGTAAAAATTAATATTGGAAAAATTATTAAACTAATTCCCCGACAACGACGCGAAAAACTTGTTAGGTAAATTCTAGACACGCTCTACACGCAAGTGTATGTGGTCAACAAGTAATATAATGATAAATAGAGTATCGCTCCCACAGAGAATTAGTTAACAATAATTACCAAGTACTAACCTATAACCAAATTAATCTTATTTAAACAAATGATTTAATATTTTAATTTATAATAATTAATTAAACTATTACTAATTATCCCTAGAGTGAAACAAGATAATGAAGACTTGAGATTACAATTTCACTTATTGTTTCATTTAAGCCAATACACTTCCTGTTAAGCCAAATTATTATTATACTGGATTGTTAATCAAGAACACGAAAGTAAAATATGACCATCTCTCAACGCACCATACTCATATCAAATCAAATCCACAGATGATAGAACCAACTTGAACACCCTAATTAACTAATCCACTATATCTCTATGTGAATTACAATTAAAAAGAGTTTAAGTGCGGGATCTTATTAGATTACATGCAATGCTTAGGTATATCTCTATCCTAAGCAAAAATTATGAATTCTAACACCATGTGGAACACATTAATACATGCTATTATGATCAGATCTAAACCCATAATTCGTTTCTCAAGTTCATATGGATTATCACCGTAATTTTTAGCTAGGCAATTAAGCAATTAAGGGCAAACTATAACAGACAATCCAAATACTGCTAATAAGACCAACAAGGAAGCATATTAAAGTAAATTACACAATAAGATCCATAGTAATCTCAAAACATATTTTAATTCATAAATAAACTAGAATCCATCATCCACAATTGATTAAGCATTCAAAAATACAAATAAAAAAAGAAGAGAATTTAGAATTGAGCTAAACAAATCTGTATTCTCTTACTTCCAATCTGAACTCCCAATGATAATCAATAGCTTCAATCTTCAGATCTTTGTTAATCTAGGGTTCCTAATCTAAGAAAGAAAAGAAAAAGATAACAGAAATCTATCCCAAGAGGGATTTTAATGGAGTTCTCAAACTAGACTCCTATTACCAACTGTAAATAAGCCATATATAGAATAATTGACGAGTCCTTCTTTGCCCATCCGATTAGTCAGAATAATTAAAAAGTCAATTGTGGAGATTCGGAGACCGGCGTAGCTGCGCCACCTAAAAGGCTAAATAAGAATTGCTTACAAGCAAGATTCTGAGTTAAGACCTACAGTAGTGTTGTGTACCTAAGGCCAAATTGGGCGCAGCTGCGCCATGCACCAGATCTTGATTTCTGCTTTCTGCTTCTACTGCTACACTCCTCATGCCATCACTTCATTATTTGTCCCATTTAGTATCCACACATTCATTTTAGCTTCAAAAATCCCCAGGAAAGTTCCCAAACATGCAATCTGCAAAAGAAACCAAAAGTGCATGAAAAGATACTAAAATGCAAGAGTTCAAGCACAAATTAAAGTTAATTGATATTATAATAGGTAGATATAAAACTACCTATCAATACTGCAAAGGGTGTTAAAGTTTATCGTAATAGAATCGTCACAGTAGATATAAAATCCAAGTTACAGTCTGATGACGTATTTGTGTTAGCCAACCAAGCAACTCAAGTGTACAACGCCCCTAATGTCATAAATTATAGAACCCCCAGGTATACAGTTGTGACAACGAAGACTCGGTCATTTGATAGTACTAATCTATCTGAAATGGATAACTCGTTGTAAGAACAAGTTAGCAATCCCAGCCACGTATTGCTATATGATGGTGATGTGTTGGTAGATGATGTCGTTGACATACTTGATGTTGATGAAGTGGAAGAAGATGTGGTTGTCAGTTCATACATAATGGTAGAATATGATACTGAGGAAGAAATTGATACATAAGAAGAAGAGATAGTATCAGAGGATGAAAATGATTTTGATTCTGACGGGTTTGAAGACGTACTACTTATTCACTAATTGGTGTTTTGTAAATATTATACAACTAAAGCAAATCATTAGAATAATTGCGATGAAATTTAATTAATGTAATTTATGTCTGTTATTTCAGTAGTACATCTATGCCTAGACATAGCGGTGGAGGCGGCCGTGATGGATCGGGTGACGGTTCCCAAGGCGGGTCGTCTTCATCACTAAGCGTCGCTTGTCGACGAGGCTCAGCCTCGGTCAATTAGGTCATCCGTTTACGCCTTTCGACACATTTCCCATTGATATCGGCTCATCAGTGTAGGTTTCAACTATAATACATCACTTATGTTCAATTAGAATGATATTATTATGTGATTAATAAATTAAAATGTTTCATACAAATTTTTTTTCCTAGTATTATGGATCCTGTTGCTAAGGCGATCGTACGTACATGTCTGGCGCATCTCCCGATAGGCTGCATGCGATTTAGCCAGTACTCGCGTTACGATGTCAGCTTTATGGTGGCAGTGTTGCGGGAGTTTCACGTAAGTCGAATTACATATATTAAATCAAGGTTCAAGTTATTTACATATTGTTCAAATAATTAATTATACGTATGTTATGTCCGTTTGATAGAGGTATTATAGATACGTAGGGTAAGATCACCGAGGCGGATGAGACGCCATTGTTATTATTGCACACATCTCAAAGAACAATGTCTATTTGGTCAGTATGAGATGATGACGAAGGTAGTCCAAAGCGAAGATAAGAATCGCCGGGACTACTACTATACGATGTCGATCGGGCCACGATCAAGATCGATGCGCATGGGTACGCCATGTGTATATCTTTGGGATGATGTTGCCTTCAAGACCAAGTTCAAGCATATGAAGAAGAATCGAAGCCAGCTACGGGTTGTACATACTTCTGGCTCGCAGTCATTTCGAGGGGTTAATTTGGTATGTATTTATATTTAGTTTAAATTAATATTAAACTACAACTATAGTAAAGTAAGGTGATATTAATTAATGTACATGATTTAGGCTTTGCGGAGTAACTTGGGCCGACCTCCTCCTATGATGGAGTTCTGGGATAAAGTCCATATGTGGAAGGATTCTACTTCGGGGTCAACGATGTCTCCAACAACACTAGCTATACGGGTAATACATTTACTATAATCTTTGTAATTTAGGATCATATTACGTAATTTATAGGATGATACCAAGTTAACTCACATGTACATATATTAAATTATAGGATCGATTTGAGAAGCTCTGTAGCCAGCGTATAGTAGAGTTGCTGGCTACTAGGGGCGATGTTTAGACGGCTGATTCCATCATCCCTCCACCCAAGATTAGTTTATCTCAGGATGAGAAGACGGCTCTTTGGGTAACATCTTAGAATACTCCCACTCAAAGACTACCGAATTTCCAGACGAGTCAGTCTTTGGGTTTGTCGAGGATACCCCGGCCTATCTGTTTTGCTGGAGGTATAATATTTTAGTTTATTTCTTGTTTATGAATAAAGTAAACTTATAATATTATTCATTTTATATTTATTTTTTGTAGCTCTCAGTTGTCTGCGTCAAGGCCCCGAGAGTGGGACCATCACGTATCACATTTGGCCGGGCAGACGATGCTTTGCTCCAATGGGTTGTGGCTGCGGTGTCGGAGAGGTTTAAGACGTATCCATTATTCCATCGTCGGGACCTGCCCAGCTGTTCTCGCCTCCATCAGCTTACGCAGGACGTTGCAGCCGGTGCCACTGTCGATAGTACGGGTATCTCTTCGGAGTAGTTCACCGCGATAAGCGACGAGATTGTTTGAATGGTGGTTACCTTACTTATGGACACGTTTGGGCCGATGTTGAGTCAGCCCTCGACTACTCAGGTATACTATTTGTTTTAAATTCAAGTATATATTCTGCATGTTATTTAATTTTAATTTAATTAGTTATCATTAACGGTATTATATATATGGACTAATAAGTTACATTATATTGTATCAACAGGGTGATGAGCGGGCTGACGATGTTGAGCGGTTGGACGACGATGGCCGTGACTTAGTTTTGTAGATGATTTGTACATATTTACTTAGTTTTTAGCTTAATGTGATGTAAATTTATATATTTTAGTTGATTTTTGACGTTTTATTGCTTTTAATTATCATTACTTTAGTTTGACATATTTACCTTAGTTTAAATACATATTTGATATACTTTAGTTGATTAGAACTTTAGTTTAATGTCATATTCATGTTGGCCTTGGAAATATTATTATTGTTGGCCTTGGATTATAGTTATGTTTTATGTGTTGTTGGGAAAAAAACAAGTTTTCAAGTAGAAAAAATGTGGGTTATTACCCTGGATATTGCCAAAATAGAATAAATATTAAAAAAAAGAGACTAACCTCGACGGAATAACCCTATCCTTGACGGAATTTCGTCAACATTAAGTCCCCTTCTATTTTTTATGGGATGCCACATGGCAGGTTTAGACTCGACAGAATATTATCGACGGGTACAATTCAGTCGAGAATATCTTAATATCGACCGAACATTCCGTCGAGGTTAGTTCGTTCGAGGATATATATCTTTGACTGAAAGATCGACGGACTTAATTTCGACGTGCTTATATCCGACTGAATTGCCGACCGAATATTCCGTTGGGATTAATCATAATCTCGACAAATTATACTTAATTCCGACGAAATATTTCGTCGAAAATAACCTTTTTTGTTGTAGTGGATAATGGAATTACTTGGTATTTAAATCATTTAAAAATGATATTAATGATTGAAAAATCATTATAAATGATAATAGTTATTTGAAAATTATTATGAGTTTCCAAAAAATGTTACGACTGATAATTAAATTGTCTAAAGCAATATTGAAGCGTTTAAGTAGAGCTTGATTTAAAATAAACTCGATAATATCCGATAGGGCAATCTGGAAGTCGAAATAGTACCAAAATCAAACCAGACTGAAATAGTTTAACTTGATACCGGATCTTATGTGTTCTAGTGACTGTTAGGGATATGTGCTTATGTGTTTAAGTTTTATTATGACTGTGAATAATAGTAATAGACATTATGATATTATTCTAATTGAGAGATCGATATTATCAATAATAGGTCTTTCAACTAAAGCTAAAATTAGATTGCGTAGCAGTAATCGATAGTACATGCAAGTTCTCTAACTCAAATTCGATTTATTATTTTTCAAACACAGTAGTGGATAATTATTGTTGATTATACCACATCTATGATTTATTGATTCGCACGTTGTGCATATTGTATATGTTCATCAGGTATGAAAGGCTGATCACGTTCATTACCATTTGGTTCTGTTGAATTTGTTCATATTCATTGTTGGCCATTCAGCATTATTGATTCGGTCATTCAGTTATGGAAATTGATTCATGCTCTTTCATAATTATTATATTGTTGAAAGTTTGTCAGCTTATTATTCTTTTCAATCATGATATATCTCCATTTATATTTAAAACTTGCTGGGCAAACTTGTTGCTCACCCTTGCTTGTGACGCCCCCAAAATAGGTATACATCACCCATTCTGAGTCGCCAAACACATGGTACCGAAACAACTACAACTTTATTAATACAATTGTCTTGCAAAATACGACAACACATAAACTGTTAGTTTAAATACAAATATTGTCTTCTAGACAATATCCACACTCAAATAAGTCCTCATTACAATTATTGATACACTATTTTACAAAATAGTGAGGACTACTATAACAACTGCCTTGGAACATCACTCCACACCCCGATTACTCCCCACTATATTTGTGACGCCCCCAAAATAGGTATACATCACCCATTCTGAGTCGCCAAATACATGGTACAGAATACAAATACAAACTTAAATATACAACATGAAATGTGAGTTTTAATACGAACATTGTCCTCTAGACAGTATTCAAACTCAAAATAAGTCCTCAATACATTTATTTTCACACTATTTCATAGAATAGTGAGGACTACTAATCCTAACAACTGGACCGTCACTCCGTTCCCCGACTAGTCCCTGCTACGTTCTCATTTCCTAAAGAGAACAATGAAAGCAAAAAGGGTGAGCTCAACTAGCCCAGTAAGAAATATTATGACTAAGATAATGCAGAATAAATTATCGTTAGCCTTCAACAGTGTTAAACTGATACAATATAACAAACATCAAGTTTAACTGCTGCGACGCCCCCAAAATATAGACCTCATCTAGCCCAGTAAAGAATATTATGACTAAGATAATATAGAACAAATTATCGTTAGTCTTCAATAGGGAAAAATCTGATAAAATAAAATAGACAACAAGTTTCAGATTAATATTCGCAGCGGAAATAATAATTCATAGATGAGTTACGTAGAGAATGAAATCTACTATAATCTATGAATTTAAAAGTACATCATCATTATTTTATCCCTGTAACATCAATCAATATTCATCTTTGCACTACAGGCCAAAGATATTCATCAGTTGGTCATGTTCATCTCAACACCTGTTCATCTTTGCACTACAGGCCAAAGATATTCATCGAAAATCATTAATCTGCACACTACGGCCAAAGATATTCAAGAAAATCATCATTTAGGGTGAGGATGATGAAAAATATTTTAAAGAAAATGAATCCGATGTCTACAAAAGAACAAATATTAAGGATTCGTACTTTAAACAATCCGAGTTCAAAAATACTTCATAAATAATCATAATGGAGCAAAATTCAAGAATGATCAAAATATGGATACAATCAAAGCTAGTATCTATAATAGATATTTTGGACAAAAAAAACAAAAATTTAATTTTTTACGTGAATAGAAGTAGTATTAAGTGAATAGTACCATATATACGTGAATAGTCTTGGTATCGTGAATAGTAACCCGACACTAAAAGACAAGAATTTCACAAGAAAAATACTATCAATATTCCGGCATAATGATATTGGAAGAAATACTATCATTTTTTTAAAAAAAATAATATCTCTTATCTCGAAAAAATAGTACTTCTGACTAGAATACTGGATATAGTGGTGAAGGGAACTTGCACCGTATAAAAACACTCAAAGTATCAAAATACTCACAAGAATACGCTCGATAATATAGAGAGAGAAAGAGAGATAAAACTTCAGTTTCTAGTGTGATTTTCAATTCTAACCTAAGCACACCCTATTTATAGGAAAATGCTTAAAACACCAAAGCAGAAAATTTAATAAAATAATATTATTTATAAATAAACTTCACGCCCACCTCAAGACCATCTGAATTCAGCCACCAATGAGGCCCACAATAATGACAAAAACAAAAAAAACATTTTTGTTATTAAAAATAATTAAAACTTTCAAAAATCAATTATTTTGGAACTTTAGAACTTCAATAATTCATAATAAATAGCCTTTTTGTCAGACAAATTTGAACCTTATGTCTTATGGCTAGGAAATTTCATTCTCTACAACTTTGTAAGTTTAAGTTTTTCCAAATTCCAAACAGAAATTGAACGAAATCCACAAACGGGCGATTTTACAGGCTATAATCAAATTTCAATCAAGAAATGGGGTCCACAGACATGAAAAACATGTTTCAAATATTTTTAGTAACAAAAATACTCTTCCTCCACATTTATTCATATATCACACATTCATTGTAAAAATATCACCATTATTATATTATTAAAATATAATAATATATTTAAATGAATTATTTATCAGAAAAGATAAAATATCAATTTTTCAACAATTGTCACTTTAAAAATTTCTCCATCTATATCCACATAAAATGAATATTTTGCTTATTATATAAATCAATAATTAATTATTCACAAATAATATACTTAGAATCACAATATCGATAACGAAATTTGCTTCTCAGAGAAAGGGGGCTTTCCAATAAGGATTTCTCCTTATTGGCGCGCAATTAGGTGACCAAACCTCTCCTTAGAAAGAACTTTTTAGACATTGCCAATAATGCTATCTAATAATATTATTCAAATAATATGAATTATTGATTTGATAAAGGAAAATACTATGCAGTGACAATTATTGAAACAACAATAATATAAAATATCAACGTAGCAATTATTGAATCAATAAAATAAAATATTGAACAATAATTACTGTAACAATTATTGAGTAGTGCCTTCTTACGTAAAAATTAATAATTGGTGCAATACTGGTAATCTTTCTCGTGTTTTAACCAATTAGAGTATTTCAACAAAGATAACCAGTAATAACTACATGCAGTTATTTATAAACAACTTATATTTGTCATTTTCTTCATACAATCGCTTTCCGTTATGGGGCCCACACAAGGCTGGGCCCTTGTACGAATATTCCCCGACAGTAAGAATATTCCACGACCAAACGAATATTCTCCAATAAAAATGAATATTTTATAACCACTTTCTTATTTGATTTTTTTTTCGCATTTTACCCATAACTAACCACATTAATCAAATCAACCCTTACTATTTCAAAATAATAAATAGAGGAAATTTAATTTCATTTATAATAAGTTGGGGTCTTACAACCTCCCCTCCTTATGAAATTTCGTTCCTCGAAATTGACGTACCTACAGTGTTTGAAAAGGTGAGGATACCTCGCTTTCATTTCGATTTCAACTCCCGACTCATTTCCTCAATAGCATGGTTCCTCCATAAAATTTTGACTTGTGGTATGACCTTTGTACGTAAGACATGCTCGTTCCTATCCAAAATCTTGACAGGTACCTCCTCGTATGTTAAGTCTTCGGTTATCTCATCCGGTTCTAACTCAATAATGTGGTTCGGGTCTTTCACATATTTACATAACACAAATATGTGAAAAATATTATGAACACGAGACATACTTGGAGGTAACGCGAGTCTATAGGCTACATTTCCTACTCGGTCAAGAATCTGAAATAGACCAATAAATCGTGGATTGTGCTTTCCTCTTTTCCCAAATCTTGTAACTCCCTTCCATGGAGCAACACGCAACAATACATGATCCCCAATACTAAATTCCACGTCCTTTCGATGAAAATCTGCATAACTCTTTTGTTGATCCTGTGCCATTTGTATACATTGTCGAATCATTTGGATCTTTTCCGTAGTCATACGTACTAACTCGGGTCCCAACAATGTTGCTTCACCTACCTCATCCCAACATATTGGAGAGCGACACTTTCGTCCATACAATGCTTTGAATGGAGCCACACCTATACTTGCCTGATAACTGTTGTTGTAGAAGAATTCCACCAATGGTAAATACTTATCCCAACTCCCTTTGAAATCTAGGACACAGAGTTTTAATAGATCTTCAAGAGTTTGAATGGTCCTCTCTGATTGTCCGTCTGTTTGAGGATGATATGCCGAACTGAATCGTAAATCCGTGCCCATAGCTTTTTGCAAGCTAACCCAAAATCGTGAAGTGAATCTTGGGTCACGATCCGAAACTATGGATACTGGCATGCCATGCAATCTCACAATCTCATTCACGTACATACTAGCAAGACATTAAAGGGAATAAGTCTCCCGTATTGGCAAGAAATGAGCAGACTTGGTTAATCTATCAACAATAACCCAAATAGCATTTATGCCTTGAGAAACTGTGGGAAGACCCGTAACGAAATCCATGGTAATGTGTTCCCACTTCCAATTTGGAATCTTAAGTGGTTGCAACGGACCCTTAGGTACTTGATGCTTCGCCTTTACACGTTGACAAGTTAAACACCTTGAGATAAACTTTGCAATCTCTCTCTTCATATTGTTCCACCAAAATGTATATCGAAGATCACGATACATTTTGGTACTTCTAGGATGGATTACAAATGGTGTATTGTGTGCCTCCATCATGATCTTGTTCTTTAAATCAGAATCGTTAGGAACACAAAGTCTGGAGTGGACTCGAAGTATTCCTTCTTCATCGATTCTTGCTTCTGGAATAGCAACCTCTTGTACTTTCTTCTTCATACGCATCAGCTCCGGGTCTGTGACTTGAGCAACTTTAACTTCATCGATTAAAGTTGATTCTATGCGTATACTTGACATCATCGCACTCGTTCCTGCATATGATCTTCAACTCAACGCGTCAGCTACCACGTTTGCTTTTCTAGGATGGTATTGAATGGTGTGGTCATAATCTTTTAACAACTCGAGCCAACGTCTTTGCCGCATGTTGAGTTCCTTTTGGGTGAAGAAATATTTGAGGCTTTTATGGTCTGAATATATCTCCACTTTCTCTCCATATAGATAGTGCCTCCAGATCTTTAGTGCGAAAACGACTGTTGCCAACTCTAGATCATGAGTAGGATAATTCCTCTCATATTCTTTAAGTTGTCGCGAGACATAGGCTATGACTTTCCCATGTTGCATGAGAACACACCCTAACCCTTTGCCCGAAGCATCGCTGTATATAACAAATCCATCCGAACCAGATGGTATTGTCAGAACAGGTGCCGAAATAAGTCTCCTCTTCAGCTCTTGGAAACTCTTCTCGCATTCCTCGCTCCATAAAAATTTTGTATCTTTTTGAGTCAGCTGAGTTAACGGAGTAGCGATTCGAGAAAATCCTTCCACAAATCTCCGATAATAACCTACTAAGCCCAGAAAGCTGCGTACTTCCACTACAACATAAAAGCTTTATTAGCGTATCGACATCAATGATCGCGATACGGTCGATGATAATATCTCATGATCGATCTCCGTCGCCGTCACGAAGTCGAGATAATCTAGTCGCTGGAAGGACATCAACGACCAACAATAGCGACCGACTAATTAGCGACCGCAAGTAGCGACCGATACCGTCGCTATTATGACTTTTTATTCGAGTCACACGTGTCGTGATCGATAATAGCTTAACCGCGCAATGGCCGCTAGATTCAAGCGGTCGCGATACATTTTTAGCGACCGCATGCGGTCACTGATGCTTTTTTTTTAAAATTTTTGCCTATTTTATTGATTTCCCAAAAATAACCTGCTTTGTACCTGCTTTCAATCCCAACACAGTTATATATATATATATATATATATATATATATATATATATATATATATACAAGCATCCATATTAACATCCATCCAATACAATACAAAACATTCATCCATGAATAAACATTCATCCAATACAATACAAAACATTCCTCCAACACAATATAATCGATATCGTAAACATCCATATAAACTAATACAATTGTCCAAAGAATGAATCTAAAAGAGTACAAGGCTTTAAAAATCTAAAAAAATAAGTCTAGCGCTCTTTATGGATCATCCAAATTAGATCCCTGTAATTATCAAAGTAATAAAACATATATGTTACATATAAGTAAGACATCGACTCGAGAGACTATAAACATATAAGACAATGTAGCTAAATAATAAACGATATATATATACCGCCTCTTGTTGTTGTCTGTCTTTGCCGCCTCGCCGCCACGCCGCCGCCACCGCTTCCGCCAACTCATCAGACTTAGAGACCGCAGATGCCCGCCCAAGATATCTGAAGAAGATCACGATCTCGACAGATCGCTCTCACACAAGCAGGAGTACGATAGGTGGAATACCGACGACGTGTAGATCTGGTGGCAGAGTGATGCTGCTGTGCCATCGATGGTCAAGCGTCGTCTTTGTCCTTGGCCTTTGACATAATTTTTCTTCACGATGGACGCCCTCTCCCATAATTCTTGATCAATCGACGGACGCGAGGTGCCTTCAGGATAGCGCTCGTTCATTAAGCCCTTATAAGTGTCCTGTCAGAAGATGAACAATTAAATAGTTAAAAATAAATTAAAAAAATACTAAAGAAGGTCGTTACAATTTATAAACAACATATTAGGATAAAGTGAACTTATTACCGCTATCTGAACAGCCTCAGGTAGACCATCGCGGGTGGCCACATACACATCCAACCAATTGATAGGTTGACCTTGAGACTGAGACTCCTATAGTTCATTTTCTCATATTATTATGTAAACATATGATATTTTAGCTACAAAAAATGATCGTAAACATAACAGACGTACCTCGGCAAAGAATGTGTTGCAATTTGTGATATCTTCGCCGCCCGACACGTGCCTTTTGCCTTTCTCGCCGTCGTCGACACACGAGGATCTATTCGAGGCGAAGTCTTGCGCCTCTTGACCCAACTCTCAAACTTTCCATCTTTGGTCACACATCTCGCACCTATACGGGGTCATGCGCATCACTGTGGGGCTATGCTCATGCATATACCGCTTCACCCGTCCCCGGATGGTCAATCTCAAAGATTGTGCGGTGGCTTTTTGTCGCTCCTTGTTCAAATTATCTTTAGTTAGACGCACGCACTTACGCTGTAGAATAGTGTCTCGAATAATCGATGCTCGTAAGGTCGTCCCCATCTATATCGCTTCGCAAATAAAATAACAATAATAATATTAAAACTGTTATATTACTAAGCAATATTATTTGATTAACTATGTATTATCTATCGAGTGATAAAAAATACCGAAATTCAAATTTCAAATGATCCTTATGGGCGAGAGGTGTGCTTCATTTACGTAATCACCGGCGTGAAAGCGCTTCAGCTTATAATTGTGAAATGCACTTCACAATTTTACTATCTTGAAAATCACTACAATATACAATAATTTATATTAAAACCCTTATATATATATATACGATGTTTAACTTACGTCTTTATCCGGAGGAGGACGGATCAGTATAAGAATGCGATCATCCCGGATTATTTGGGCCCTTAACACATGATTAGGGCCCACGACCAACCCAAGGCTTTTCGTCAGGTCGCAGTTCGAGAAGACATCTATAAATAAAAAATTTAGGATGTTAGTATAAGTTATAAATGAAAGGTACATAAACATGTCAGGGATATATAGAACATCAGGATATGTAATTGTATATAAACAAAAGGACAATATGATAGGATAGTCTAGGCCACTAGGATAGTCTAGGCGTGTATATTTAAGTTACTTAAGGTTACTTTTAGCATCACCAAACTTTATTTAATCATCTAACTCATTTTGACTTATCAAAGCTCTCTTTAGGCTTGAAAAGAGAGCTTAAATTGGTGATTCACTATTTTAGTGCTCATTGTTCTATAAAGCTTATTTTCAATGATTTTTAAGCAAGAATTTGCACAACACACCATGTAGACCTTAACTAACTTAGGGAACCATTTTTACATGTTATCTATAGGCAAATGTATGTACTCCTCACTATCTAACAACATACTAGTCACACAAATCCTCAACATACCACAATAGAACACATATGGTCTTTAAGCATTCCTATATATGATTCGAGGGTCCATATCTCGAACACACAAAAAACATCACATATACTCATTGCCATCACATATACACGAATGCATATATGGCCATTTGACTTATATATGAAGATTTAGACAAGTATGGATATTTTAGAAACAACTCATTAATAGTGTGATTAAAAAGAGTGCTTGTGTTTGTGTTTGTACTTTTCATTTTCTTTCTATTCTAAGCTAAGTCATACTTATAACATACATATTATTAATAGTGTGTCATTTTTCTTTATCTTCTCGATCGTGAATTATGGAAAACTTCTTTGAACCTTCTTCTTGATTGAATTATGGATAAACTTAATTCCTAGTTATGTTTTATGTTATACTCATGTTCAAGTTATACGGCCATTGACTTATATATGAAAAAAATAAGCAGAGTCTCCCTATAATATGGACTATCCACATGCACAAGGGCATGCATACTTGACCAATTTCAAAGAAAATATAATCCCACACACACAAAATGTAATGTGCACAACTATAATTCAAGGCACAATTTAGGAGAATCCAATATTCACAATGTATGAGCATAAATGTATGAGCATTATAGTACAATATTCACAATGTGTCTGCGCATATAAACCAACTGAAATTGAAAGGTGTCGAGGTGTATGAGCTTATGAAAGAAAAGAACACGTAAGGAGAGAGAGAGAGAGAGAGATGTGATGCCAATGATAATAAGGAACTCCATAGCATAGTTTATATTTTAGGTCTCCACAATGGAATTACGTAGATCAGATGATTTAAACCACATATTCGATGTATCTTTGAATAAACCAAGACATATAATACATGGAAATACATGTATGCATGCTTATCTGCATACTATAAGTAAAAGGAAATAAAAAGAAAATTCAATATATACACACACATATTCCATAAGGAGAAGACTATCCAGCAACAGTTGGTAGGCTTCTATTTTTAAGCACCTATAAGTACTGCCCACAAGAGTTCACAAAGTATTCTGGACACTGTATTGTCGAAATCAAGTTTCTGCAGTTGTGCTTGGATGGAGTTCTGATTTTCAAACAAAATATGTTGCATGCTGCTTAAAATTACAATCTGACTCTCCATATTAGTATGTCCATTTGAGTCACTCTCATTTTGTTGAAAAGATACAAAGGTTTGGGAGGAATTACTAAATGAGACACAAAATTGCTTATTTTAAGAACTTGGCTTTGGGGTGAAACTAAGTACAACTCCAAGTACTTAAGCAATTTAGACAACAATAACCCATAACCCATACAGTTGTTTAATAAACAATGTTCAAAAGATGTTAATGTAAAATAGGACAAAGTTAATGTTTAAGGACTCATTCGTAATACCCTTCATGGTATCACGGTACCAAAAGGACAAACCTTTTATAAAACCTTACAGCATAAAATTGTGCCTAGGTATCTTACTCAAGAATTGACACTAAGTAGCAAATAGAGCGGTGGACAAAATGTACTTAAAGTCTACAGGCGGTTAATCATCGAGTCATCAAGAGGAAAGACATAGCGATTACCTTTGGCGATTTAGCATACAAGGGTCAAGGTCAAATGCTTCAAGCAAAAACAAATCGATGTCGCACTATTTTCCTACCTTGGACATAAGTAGCTATACTATGCAAAGTACCAACATCTTTTATAAATTCCATGTGATCATAAAACTCACTAACCAATTAGGATAAACACACCAACTTGAAAAACAAACTAGACAATCCCAACTATTTTTCTTCAAATTGACAAGCAAATTAGGATGAGAATGAAAGATAATAGTAGCACAAGTCATGAAATTATACTTCATTGCATTATACTTTAACTAAAATTATGCCTCAAAATGATAATCCACCATCAAAAGTCAATATTTAGAAAGTTAATGTTTTCAACATTAACATAACCAATTGTCAACATCATAATCAAACAATGATGAATGAAGCACATTAATTTTAACAAGAGCCTCATTTTTGGACATCAAAAGGAGAAATTGAAGTCCAATTTTTAGACGGAGAAAGTATAACCATCGCTCATCTTTCAATTTAATCAAGAACTAGTATGCAATTATTTCCACCCACAAGCAATGATTTTAAATATGGTAATATTACATCGAAACATCAATTTCAAGAAAGACTAGTAATTTAGAAACCTTATAATGAAACATTAAGCTCACACAAACTATCAATTAGGGGTTTCAAATCCAATCATTTTTATTTGCGATTCATCGCATCAACCTCATGACTCTTCGCCATTCAATCAAAGAATAACAGCATAGCTTTAATTTAGGGATTAATTGGGGTTACCGGTGGTGGTGCAAATTGTGAAAGCAAGAAAGTGCAGCAATGGCATGCTGATGGTGGTCGATAATGGTGGAAGTGGTTGGCAATGGTGGCAGTCTCCTCCTCTCTCTTCCCCCTTACTCCCTCTTCTCCTCGCGTCAGTATTCCTCTTTTCTTTCTTTTCTCAGATTGATCGAGCGAACCCGAATCGATTCTGTGTTAGTTATAAGAATCGGTGACCGTGATGCGATCGCTAGTTTTTAATGATGTGGATATCAATGATCCGACGCGATCACGATCCTAAATGTCGCCGCCGCCAAAGTTTCGCACCAAATTTTGGGGAAATTCTTCTCAATGATCGATCAACGATCGTGACGCGGTCGTGATGATATATACTAATGACGAGAATCCTTATCTGGCCGCAGATATTTCGGTCATTATTATTATTATTATCAGCGACCAGATAGTGCGGTCGCTGATATCATTGGTCACAGATGGCCATTTTTCTTGTAGTGTTCGGTCACCGTCTTCGGTTGCTCCCAACTTTGTATTGCTTCAATCTTTGCTGGGTCAACAGGTACTCCATGTTTCGACACCACATGCCTAAGGAATGCTACTTCCTCAAGCCAGAACTCGCATTTCTTTAACTTGGCATATAGTTTTTTTTTCACGAAGCCTTTGGAGTACCAGCTTCAAATGGTCCTTATGATCTTCACGGCTTTTGGAATATATGAGGATGTCATCAATAAAGACAATAACGAACTGATCCAAATATTCCTTGAATATCCGGTTCATCATATCCATGAAAGCCGTAGGAGCATTAGTCAATCCAAAAGACATGACTAAGAATTCGTAATGCCCGTACCGAGTTCTAAAGGCAGTCTTTGGAATATCCTCGATTCTAATCTTCAAATGATGATATCCGTAAGCGAAGATCGATCTTTGAAAAGAATTGTGCTCCTTGCAAATTTGGTCAAATAGGTCATCAATACGAGGTAGCGGATACCTATTCTTGATAGTGACATGGTTTAATTCGAGATAGTCAATACAAAGTTGCATACTCCGTCTTTCTTCTTTATAAATAAAACAGGAGCACCCCAAGGAGATGTACTGGGGCCGAATGAAACCGATGTCCAACAACTCCCGTAGTTGGACCTTTAACTCCTGAAGTTCAATAGGAGCCATTCGATATGGGGTTTTAGAAATGGGCTTTGTACCAGGTTCAAGATCAATAAAGAATTCAACTTCACGTTCTGGGGGTAGACCAGGAAGTTCTTCAGGAAATACGTCAGGAAATTTACTAACACAAGAATATTATTCAAATTCGACGTGTCTTTATTCAAATCCATAACATGGGCTAAGAAAGCTTAACATCCGTTTTTCAATAAACGAATAGCTTTATGACTTGATATGACAGTGATTGATTTTAGTGGTTTAGTTGCTTGAATTCGTACAACAGGTTGGTTTGGAATATGAAAACTAACAACCTTACAAAAATAATCAATTTTGGCATGATGTGTAGTTAACCAATCAATCCCTAAAATCACATCAAAAGCAAGTATTTTTAAAGAGATAAGGTCAACAGGTAATGTGATGGTGCCAACTTGGATCAAACAAGATTTATAAACAGTGGATGTGATGAAAGTTTCTCCTAATGGAGTCTCCACAGATAAATCAAAGTCTAATTTCTCCGGATTTAAGTTTAAACGTTGAGCACAAGCAGGAGAGATAAATGAATGGGTAGCACCGGTATCTAGTAAGCTATAAACTTCGCAAGAATTTATGATTAGCTTACCCGTGATCACCTCATTTGGGTTCCTCGCATTTTGACCAGTCACGACAAACGCTCTTCCATGAACCGTTGACTTTGACTTTTCTGGGACAGCCTTTTGAGTCACCATCCCCGCTGGACTTGGTTTCGCTATCGTACAATCTTGAGCGATATGTCCTTCCTTTCCACAATTATAGCATACCTTGAACTGTTGTGGACAGTTTGGACTGATATATCCCTCTTTCCTGTATTTATAGCATACGACCGGTGGTCGCTCTCCTCCCTTAGAACCAGTTGTTGCTGGTGCTGACGTCTTCGCATTGTCATTGTTGAATCTCTTCTTTTTATAATCTCCCCCCGACTCGCTTCATCTATTTTCATGGCCATGATTACCACCAGAGTGGTTACCATTTTTGTCCGTATTTTTCTTTCTTCGCTGGTTATCGTTGTTCTGATGATTGCTGGCACCAGTATGATCCTGGTTTTGGTCCCTCGATTGAACGTACTCGTTATCTCGCTCTAATAATTGAGCCCTGTTGACAACATCTGAATAAAGAGAAAATTTATGAGAAATGAGATATTGACGTATGCCGGGTTTCAAACCTCTCAGATGAAAGTAGTATGCACACAAGCCAATCATGTTTGATGATAAAGCATATACTTTGTAACAATCTTATTCATTTATTAATAAAAATTATTAATTTATTAAAGGCTTTTAATTATGTACATGATGCTGTTTTATAATATGTGATAAACCCATAGTTTTAAGCAATGCTTTTAGAATAATGATGATGTTCATTCTAATGAGATCTAAATTCTTAGAAAGCTTAAAACTAAAATAGTTCCCAATCATTGGATTACTAAATTGGGGATTAGTGAATCCGGATAGATTGGTACATACGTTGCTTGCTCATTGGATGAGGATGATTGATCTCATGATCATTTGTGTGGAGACACTAAAGCAAGTATGTAGGTGCCTATTAGAGAATAAGTTCATTTGAGCATTGGCTCGCTAAGGAATACCTAATGGAGTTTTACTTGCCTGTCAATAGGAATTCCTGTAGTGATAGTAGTACAAGTGATCCTTGGACTTGAGATCATCATAGTATCTTGTGTATGATGAGTTATACTTTGACTTATTCCTTAAGACCCTTAGGGTATATCAAAGGGTATGCTTAGGTATTATAAGTTGTACATGGAGATAATGTATGATCAATAAAGAATCTACCACCTCTATTAAAAGAAGAGAAATGTCCTATGTGATTCGATAAATGACAACCCGTTAGTCCCTGGCCAAGGCAGAATAAAATTAGAAAGGAGTTTCTAATTTGCATTATTTGGTGTTGTGCATTTAAGGATCGAAATACATATAATTAAATAAAATAAGACTTGACAGTAATTCTATGTCTTATATTTAATTGGGACATTGTATGGTGGAAGGATTTAATTGTACGGTAACTATTTACTCAAAGGTTCTTTTATGATTAATGTTGAAATCTATATTATCTGGAAAGTCGTTGATCGATAGGGAGGCTTATTTCTATTGTAGAATAAATATTATTTATTTAAATAAATTAATTATTTAATTTATTTATTTAAATAAGATTAGAATTGTTCTAATTGATTTATTCACAACCTAGGTTTAATATGGAGAACCTAAAGGGTCACACCATAAAAGGAAGAATAATTATTTAAGAAGTTAATTGCATAATCGTAATAATATGTTATGTATATTTAATTTAATCTATGGTGATAGAATAAATTAAATAGCTTAATATTTATTATTTAATATTTTAGAAATATTAAATATAAATTAATAAGAGGAGTCTTATTAATATTATTACAATTATTATTATTATTTTAATTTCTAAAAGAGTTTAGGAATTAATTTAATATAAGTACTCTCATTTATTCCTAATTGGATTAGGAAGGAAAATTAGTTAAAGGAGTTTAATTAATTATCCTTAATAAGATTAGGGAGCCCCTTTAATTAAAAGGGTTTAATTAAATAATACCTTATTTTAATAGGGTTACTTGATATCTTTATAAGAGGAGTCTTATATCAGATATCAAAACTACGTGATAATTCCAATTGTTGGAGAGTACGCTCTTTTTCTATAGAGATAGAAAAACTAGGGTTTAGCCAATCACCCATCTTCTTGAATTCTTCTTCTTCCTTGGTGGATCACCTCTAGAGGCCAAACACTTGGGTGGCTAACGTTGATCAAAGGAAGGAACCAAACCCGGTGGATTCAAGTTGAACGCGAAAAGGATTGGAGGTGAACTTGTACCTGAGGAAGCTCGGATCTTCAAGGGTATGTTTCTTATTCATCCTTTTCGTTTAATTAATAATTGTGCATAAAGGGTGATCGGGTATATGGTTTGTAAAATTTTAAACTCGATTTTTACACGTTTCCGCTTATTTATGCAATTTGATTCAAGCATATGAATATTACAAACCTAACAGTGGCATCAGAGCCAAACCTTTATGCAAATTATTAATTGTTCAGATTTGATATGTATATTGATATGTGTTTAGAACAATTTAATTGGGCATAATTTTGTTGTATAAAATTTATTAAAAAAAAAAAAATCGTTATCAAAATTCGCGATATCTGTTATTTCGTAAATTCCGTGATTTGGTGACAACGGTTCCTATTATATATATATTTATAAATATATGATATGGGCGGATTACTTGTTTTTCAGAATCAAGTGAAAATGTTATTAGCTATATGGTTATTATATATAATAATAACCAAAGTTATCAAAGAGTTGCTGGAATGCTTTATAAATAAAAAAAAACGTGAACATTGATTCTTGTATTCTATACTTGAATATATTATTATATATATTACCGTGCAGGTTCACGACAATCACGTGCTTGGTTCGTATTATATATATAGTAAACAGATTTCATTTGATTATATATATATATATATATATATATATAATATTCTCAATAATTTTATAATTAAAATAAAAGAGTTATTTTAATTTTAAAATTAAATTTCATGCTAACTAATTAGAGTTGGAATTGGATTCCATGATAACTAATTGGAGTTGAAATTGGATTATATTTTTCTTTAAATAAAGGAGTTTATTTAGATATGGAATAAGATTTCATATTATTCAAAATAAAGGAGTTTATTTGTGAATAGGAAAGAGAATCTTAATTTTCTTAAATAAAGGAGTTTATTTAAATATGGAATAAAATTTCATATTATTCAAAATAAAAGAGTTTATTTGTGAATAGGAAAGAGAATCCGTGTTTCCTTTAATAAAGGAGTTTATTTTTTTTATATTTGGAATTGGATTCCATAATTAATTAAAATAAAGGAGTTTATTTTGATTAAAGATTTTGATTAAAATAAAATAGTTTATTTTATTCAAAATTGGATAAATTAAAATAAAATAGTTTTATTTTGATTTAAATTTGGATTAAAATAAAGGAGTTTATTTTGATTCAAAAATTGATTTTATACTAACTAAATTTGCCCATTAAATGATATCAATATATATATTAAATGTTTATTATTCATAAGATGAATGTTATTTATTGATACATATGGTGATGTGTATGATAATAAATGGGATTGATTATGGACTATTGACCAATGTGATTGGATTTTATTTTAGTTGGATGCATGAATGTATGGGTTTTATTAAATGGGGTCTCACATACCTCGTCTTCTCTAATTTTTCTTAATGTAAATTCTATCTCTCTCCTATGTACTTCCCCTTGACTGTTGATCAAGGTTTCTATTTATTTTAATTAGTTTTGTAATAGGAATAGTTAGAATTAATTTTGAAAAATTGGAGATCAAAGGAGCAAGGAGCGCGTGAAGACCCGTTTGTAATGGAGCCCGGGTTTAAATGTAATAGTTATATTTAAATATTATTTCTTGCACCCCTAGGGTTTGACCTTTCGGTTCACTTGGTGGCTCTAGTGAACCAAACTAGAATAAAAGTCCATAATCAATCCGAGTAGAATATTGTATTCTATATGTGCATGCTTATACTATATATATTATATATTATGCAAACATGCTTCACATGTTCATTAATATGACGATATTTTATATATATATGTGTAAAATGCTTTATTTAACAAGATGAGACAAATTAATAACAAACCCTCAATTTTTTATATTAAGTCCTAAGCGTTCTCAAAGATATTTGGAATATCGAACGTCAGCTTTCTAGCATGATAAAATTAATAGAGTATTAAATATTTAATATGAGTTTGTTGTGCCACCCAAAGGCAAGTATTAAGTATTTAAGATGTTAATTTATCACATTTGATGCTTATAAAGAAAATTGAACAATATTGTTTTGTTGTGTCACCACAAGGATGATATTTTTTTTTTTGAATATATGGAGTGCTAGGTCGGACTTAACTTGGATAATTTTGATTCGGATGTGCCACCACTTGATCAAAATAATCTAAGAGGCAAAAAGAAAAGGAGTTGCATAGTTGATGTAATTGACAAAAGTTGTCTACCTATTTATTTATATATAGTTTGTTGTGTCACCACAAGGCTATATACATTTGAAATGGGATCCTTATTCTCACTAGCAAATCTTTAATTAGATTTTCTTAGAACTATATAAGTGAGGGTAATATAGTTTGAAGAAAATAGTGGGAGATACCAATTTAAAAAAAGACCTAAATTATTTTGGTAATTAATAGAAGAATGTATGTTAAAATGTTGTTAATTACAAATTCATTTACATAATTTTACAATGTCTAAATTATTATCACTGCGAAACATATTAGATGTTATTTAACCAAACCGTATTAAACGGATTGGTTAAGGAATTTGAGAATAGTTCTCATGAATGAAAAGTTATCTTATGTCCTTAATACGTCTATCCCTGCAATGGTTGCAGACAATGCCTCTGAGGAAGACATTGCTACTTTTAGAAAGTGGCAAGATGATGCACGATTGGCTCAATGCATCATGCTCGCATCCATGAGTAATGAGCTTCACGTCGACAAGATGAAACTATGGATGCTCTACTATATTCCTGCACATCAAGTAGTTGATGGTGAGGAAAGTAGGACTGATAGATATCAGATATCTAAGGAGCTCTTCCGATCTAGAATGGCCAATGGAACTATAGTACAGACAAAAGTTCTTAACATAATCAATTCGATTGATCAATTAGGACAACTGGTTTTGTCATGGATGGAGAGTTGAGCCAAAGTTTGATCTTGCACTCACTCCCGAACTCCTTTCACAATTGTTGTGAATTTTTCATATGAACAAGCTAGATATCAGCCTCGCTGATTTGCTTAACATATTGAAAAATGTTGAGAGTCACTTTCCAACCAAGAAAGATCAAGTCTTACTGGTAGGGGCCAAAGGATCTTCTGAAAAGAAGAACGATTCAAAGAAGGTAAATAGAAAGGCGTAAACAAAGGATAATAAGAGCAAAACTGATACGGATAGCAAAGGAGTTTACTTCCACTGCAATAAGCCTGGACACTGGAAAGAAACTGCGAGAAGCATCTTGCAGAGGCTAACCAAAGAAGCTTAATGAAGTTTCAGTTACAATACAGTTTTTGTTCATGATTGAAATAAATTTTTCTTTAAGTCAAGGTTCTACTTGGGTATTGGATACCGACTTTGGTTATCATAAATATAGATTTATGAAGGACCAAAGCGAAGTAGAAAGCTAAACAAATATAAGTAACCCTATATGCGGGAAATGTAGCAAAGGTTGCCATATTAGCCATAGAAACTTATAGTTTAGCAATGCCTACGAAGCAAATCTATTAAGTCAATAAGTTGTTATTGTATTCAGATTCTTGTTAAAAATATTATTTCCATTTTATTGTTGGACAATGAAATCTTTGGTATTATAATTAAGAACAATTGTTGTTCTATTTATAATAATAATGTTTTGTATAAATGGAATATTACTTAATAAATTTTGTATACTTGACTTACATGAAAATAATTTTGCATATTGAACAAATTAGTATAAGAAAAGGAGATGATCATTCAAAGAATTAAATGTGTGTATTTGAAGAAATACAAGTGTGAATTATTTGAAAAGTTCAGAGAATTCATAAGTGAAACAAATTGACAAAGTATTAAGATTCGTTGATTAGATCAAGGAATAAATACTTGAGCAATAAGTTTCTAGATCATCTCAAATGGTTTTCTCATAATGGAAACATCCTGATACGCAATAATTGATTGATGTATCTGAATGGAAAATTCGTACCTTGTTGGACATGGTGCGGTCCATAATGATTTTACCGACATTCCAAAGATCCTTCAGGATCATGTCCTAGAAATGGTCGCATATTCACGAAAAAGGTAACCTCAAAATCCAGCCCCAAGACTCCATAAAAGTTATGGATGGGAGGATTCCTAATCTTAAGTATGTTAAGATAAGGGTTGTCCAACTTATGTGAAAAGGTTTCAAGGATAAGCTTGGGACAAGATTTGACATGTACTGATTTGTGGGACATCCTAAAGTAAGTTTAGGGTATATGTTCTATAATTCTACTTAGCAAAAGGTGTTTATTCTGAACACGCGCCTTCTAAGATAAAGGTGTTTATCATTAAAAGGGGTTAGTGGGAGGATAATTGATCTTGAAGAGTTCAAGAACCACAAAATACTATAAGTCAAATAAGAGGAACTTTTGTAGATGACCTATTATACCACAACCTAATCGTAAATCGGAATAGTAGAAGATACACGGGAGGTATGGATTCATCATAAATGATGATGATGAGGTACACATCATAGAAGATGATGATCCGATTACATACGATGAGGTAAGTGTTGTAGACACTCGGAGAAATGGATTGAAGCAAGTTTCTCAAATATGGAACATTCGTTTTGATGAGGCAATCAAAAGAGTTTGATTTTATCAAAATAAGAATGAACCTAGTGTGTGTAAAAGGGTCATGGGAGCATCGTGACATTCCTAGTACTATATGTTAATATACTAAGGATAAGGAATGACATACCAATGCTACAATCGGTAAAAGATAAAGTTGTCTAAACATTCCTCCATGAATGATTTGGAAGAGTATCTTAATTTGGGATATAAATCTATATAGATAGATTTAAGAGGATGCTCGACTTAACCCAAGGAACGATATTCATTTGATGCTAAAGTCGTTTAGCATGGCAAACTCCAAGAGATGTCTCATGTCGATGAGCTATGGAGTGTATCTCTCTTAATAGTCCCCATGAGACTCACGAAAAGAGAGGTCGCATGAGTGACAATCATGTATGCAATGAAATGTATGAGAGACCGATGTTGATCGGTCATATTATGGAGAAGTTCACTATGAGTCGGTGAAAACATCTTAAAGTGCTTAACCTAAGCACTAAGGATGTGATCATATTCATGGCGGGTCTAAATTAAAACTAGAGGGCTTAACAGACTCAAGTTTTTCAGACAGACCAAGACGACAGAAAAATCCACTTTAAGGTATAGGGTTACCTTGAACAGTGGTGTAGTGAATTGGAAATGTTCCAAATAGCAAAAGGTTGCTGGTTTAGTGATAAAGACAAAGTATATAGCTATAAATGAAGCTGCAAGTTGATTGTTTGGATTAAAAGTTCATTACAGAACTAGGAATAGTTCCTAAGTTTCATCTTGGATCTAAACATGTGTTGTGGCACTTTCATTTGATTATTAGAATCATTGAAAGATGGGAAATCACTATAGAGATAGTGGACTCTCATGAACAACATTACATATCCATTAACTAAAGCTTATCCAACAGCAGGATAATCGTCACTTAGAGAAGAAGAGTATGAGATAGCATGGCGATTGGCTTTAGTGCAAGTGGGAGATTGAAAGTAGTATGCACACAAGCCAATCATGTTTGATGATAAAGCATATACTTTGTAAAAATCTTATTCATTTATTAATTAAAATTATTAATTTATTAAAGGCTTTTAATTATCTACATGATGCTGTTTTATAATATGTGATAAACTCATAGTTTTAAGCAATGCTTTTAGAATAATGATGATGTTCATTCTAATGAGATCTAAATTCTTAGAAAGCTTAAAACTAAAATAGTTCCCAATCATTGTATTACTAAATTGGGGATTAGTGAATCCGGATAGATTGGTACATACGTTGCTTGCTCATTGGATGAGGATGATTGATCTCATGATCATTTGTGTGGAGACACTAAAGCAAGTATGTAGGTGCTTATTAGAGAATAAGTTCACTGAACGTGGCTCGCTAAGGAATACATAATGAAGTTTTACTTTTTGTCAATAGGAATTCTGTGAGTGATAGTAGTACAAGTGATCCTTGGACTTGAGATCATCATAGTATCTTGTGTATGATGAGTTATACTTTGACTTATTCCTTAAGACCCTTAGGGTATATCAAAGGGTATGCTTGGGTATAATAAGTTGTATACATGGAGATAATGTATGATCAATAAAGAATCTACCACTTTATTAAAAGAAGAGAAATGTCCTATGTGATTCGATTAATGATAACCCTAGAGTCCTTGGTTAAGGCGTAATGAAATTAGAAAGGAGTTTCTAATTTGCATTATTTGGTGTTGTGCATTTAAGGATCGAAATACATATAATTAAATAAAATAAGACTTGACAAGAATTCCATGTCTTATATTTAATTGGGACATCAGTATGGTGGAAGGATTTAATCAGATTTAAGAACTATTTACTCAAAGGTTCTTTTATGATTAATGTTGAAATCTATATTATCCGGAAAGTCGTTGATCATTTAGGAGGCTTATCCCTATTGTAGAATAAATATTATTTATTTAAATAAATTAATTATTTAATTTATTTATTTAAATAAGATTAGAATTGTTCTAATTGATTTATTCACAACCTAGGTTTAATATGGAGAACCTAAAGGGTCACACCATAAAAGGAAGAATAATTATTTAAGAAGTTAATGGCATAATCGTAATAATATGTTATGTATATTTAATTTAATCTATGGTGATAGAATAAATTAAATAGCTTAATATTTATTATTTAATATTTTAGAAATATTAAATATAAATTAATAAGAGGAGTCTTATTAATATTATTACAATTATTATTATTATTTTAATTTCTAAAAGAGTTTAGGAATTAATTTAATATAAGTATTCTCATTTATTCCTAATTGGATTAGGAAGGAAAATTAGTTAAAGGAGTTTAATTAATTATCCCTAATAAGATTAGGGAGCCCCTTTAATTAAAAGGGTTTAATTAAATAATACCTTATTTTAATAGGGTTACTTGATATCTTTATAAGAGGAGTCTTATATCAGATATCAAAACTACGTGATAATTCCAATTGTTGGAGAGTAAGCTCTTTTTCTATAGAGATAGAAAAACTAGGGTTTAGCCAACCACCCATCTTCTTGAATTCTTCTTCTTCCTTGGTGGATCACCTCTAGAGGCCAAACACTTGGGTGGCTAACGTTGATCAAAGGAAGGAACCAAACCCGGTGTATTCAAGTTGAACGCGATTGGAGGTGAACTTGTACCTGAGGAAGCTCAGATCTTCAAGGGTATCTTTCTTATTCATCCTTTTCGTTTAATTAATAAATGTGCATAAAGGGTGATCCGGGTATATGGTTTGTAAAAATTTTAAACTCTGATTTTTACACGTTTCCGCTTATTTATGCAATTTGATTGCGCACATGAATATTACAAACCTAACAGAAACATCTGCGTCATACGTTCCTCATTCTCCACCAAATAAGGTGTAAACCTGGACAACTCTGCAAACTTCGCCTCGTACTGGGACACCGTCATATTATTTTGTTCCAATCTAATAAACTCCACTTCCTTCATATGACGAATACTTTCAGGAAAGTACTTATCATTGAACAGCTTCAAACGCGTCTCCCATGATACGCCGAAAAGTATGGTGGATGGTACGCTTCATGATTTCCACCAAGAATCGCCTCATTACTGAACATAAAAGTGGCGAATGGAACCTTCTATTCCTCCGTGCATCCCAAGACATCGAATATCTTGGTAATTTATTTTACCCACGTTTCCGCCTTAATCACATCCGGCTTTCCCCAGAATTCTGGTGGTCCCAACTCTTTGAACTGCTTGGCTCTAACAAACCGTGCGTTGTTATCATTTCCACCTGTATTTTGTACACAAGTCTCCCTCGTCTGATTTTGCATGAACTGCAAAAAGCTTCTAAACATCCTATCGTTCATCATCTGCTCAGTGGTGTTGTTCACAGGAGGAACATTGCCAGCCTGTTGCACGTTCTCCTCATTGGTGAGCAAATGTGTCTCCACGGTCTCATTTACTCCACTGTTAACATTCTCAGTCGACATTCTCAAATACTGCCATAAAACAAGGGTTAATTAAGGAAATCAACATATCACATAATATCCCTATATACTGACCAACTAACAAATAAGCTTAGGTAGGACACACTAGCGAAGGATTTACTCGTTTCTCCCCTCCTAGTTCTATTCCCCGATCTCCGCTAGAGATCATATCCCTAAGCTTTGATACCAACTGTGACGCCCCCAAAATAAGTATACATCACCCATTTTGAGTCGTCAATAACATGGTACAGAAATAACTACAACTTTATTAATACAACATAAAAACTATGAGTTTAAATACAAATATTGCCATCTAGACAATATTCACACCCAAATAAGTCCTCATTACAATTATTGGTACATTATTTTACAAAAATGGTGAGGACTACTAAAATGACTTTCTAGAACCTTAATTCCATACCTCGACTAGTACTCGCTACATTCTCGCCTCCTGAGAAGAAAAATGGAACAAAAAGGAAAAGGGTGAGCTCATCTAGCCCAGTAAAGAATATTATGACTAAGATAATATAGAACAAATTATCGTTAGTCTTCAACAGGAAAAAATCTGATAAAATACTATAGACAACAAGTTTCAGATCAATATTCGCAGTGGAAATAATAATTCATAGATGAGTTACGTGAGAGAATGAAATCTACTATAATCTATGAATTTAAAAGTCCATCATCATTATTTTATCCCTGTAACATCAATCAATATTCATCTTTGCACTACAGGCCAAAGATATTCATCAGTTGGTCATGTTCATCTCAACACCTGTTCATCTTTGCACTACGGGCCAAAGATATTCATCAGAAAATCATTAATCTTTGCACTATAGGCCAAAGATATTCAGTAAAATCATCATTTAGGACTGAGGATGATGAAAAATATTTTAAAGAAAACGAATCCAGTGATACAAAAGAACAAATATTAAGGATTTGTACTTTAAACAATCCGAGTTCAAAAATACTTCATAAATAATCATAGTGGAGCAAAATTCAAGAATGATCAAAACATGGATACAATCAAAGCTAGTATCTATAATAGATATTTTGGACAAAAAATGAAAATTTAATTTTTTCGTGAATAGTGCCGTATTCGTGAATAAGATCAGATATCGTGAATAATTAGGTCGATATCGTGAATAGTAACCCCGACACTAAAAGACAAGAATTTCACAAGAAAAATACTATCAATATTCTGGCATAATGATATTGGAAGAAATACTATCATTTAAAAAAAAAAAATATCCCTTACCTCGAAAAAATAGTACTTCTAACTAGAATACTGGATATAGTGGTGAAGGGAACTTGCACCGTATAGTAACACTCAAAGTATCAAAATACTCACAAGAATACGCTCGACAATATAGAGAGAGAAAAAGAGATAAAACTTCAGTTTCTGGTGTGATTTTCAATTCTAACCTAAGCACACCCTATTTATAGGAAAATGCTTAGAACACCAATGCAGAAAATTTAATAAAATAATATTATTTATAAACAAACTACACGCCCACCTCCAGACCATCTGAATTCAGCCACCAATGAGGCCCACAATAATGACAAAAACACAAAAAACGTTTTTGTTATTAAAAATAATTAAAACTTCCAAAAATCAATTATTTCGAAACTTCGGAACTTCAATAATTCATAATAAATAGCCCTTTTGTCAGAAAAATTCGAACCTTATGTCTTTTCCATAGTAAATTCCATTCTGTACAACTTTGTAAGTTTAAGTTTTTCCAAATTCCAAACAGAAATTGACTGAAATCCACAAACGGGCGATTTTATAGGCTATAATCAAATTTCAGTCAAGAAATGGGGTCCACAGACATGAAAAACACGTTTTTAAATATTTTTAGTAACAAAAATACTCTTCCTCCTCATTTATTCATATATCACACATTCATTTTAAAAATATCACCATTATTATATTATTAAAATATAATAATATATTTAAATGAATTATTTATCAGAAAAGATAAAATATCAATTTTTCAACAATTGTCACTTTAAAATTTTCTCCATCTATATCCACATAAAATGATTATTTTCCTTATCATATAAATCAATAATTAATTATTCACAAATAATATTAGCGAATCACAATATCAATAACCAGGCCGTTCCGAGGAAAGAGGGGGCTCTTCAATAAGGATTTCTCCTTCATTGCAAGCCGCAATCGGTGACCAAACATCTCCTTAGATGTAACTTTCTAGACATTACCAATAATGCTATCTAATAATATTATTCAAATAATATGAATTATTGATTCGATAAAAGGAAAATATCGCATGCGGTGACAATTATTGAAACAACAATAATATAAAATATCAACGTAGCAATTATTGAATCAATAAAATAAAATATTGAACAAGAATTATCGTGTAACAATTATTGAGTAGTGCTTTCACGTAAGAATCAATAATTGGTGCAATAATCGTGTTCTACTATGTTTTAACCCAAAGAGTATTTCAACAAAGATAATCAGTAATAACTACGTCGTTATTTATAAACAACTTATATTTGTCGTTTTCTTCATGCAATCGCTTTCATTATGGGGCCCACACAAGGTCGCTGCCGTCGCATTTAATATTTTCACAAGACAAGAAGAATATTCCACGACCAAACGAATATTCTCCGATACAAATGAATATTTTATAACCACTTGCTTATTTGAAATATTTATGCATTTTACCTATAACTAACCACATTAATCAAATCAACCCTTACTATTTCAAAATAATAAATTGAGGAAATTTAATTTCATTTATAATAAGTTGGGGTCTTACAACCGCAATGAACAAGCAATCCATTAAAAGTGTCAAGTAGATAATAAAATCTACTATCTTTTATGATTTAAAAGGTTTTTTATCACTTTTATCACGAGACTCGAATTTTTAATAAATAATCCACATCATCCTCAGACTACTACCAAGGATATTCATTAATATCACAACCACAAATTATCCATGCACACTACAAAGCCAAAGATATTCGTGTATTGATCAATGGTCATGATCATGCCAACAACATCATCCATCAATGCACTACGGGTCAATGAGGATTTTTACCACATCATTTATAACATTACTGGCCATGATTATACCGATTAATCCTCGCCATAATCATACCAAGTCCATCTATGCACCATGAAGCCACAGATGATTTCAACATAATATAAACATGAGGATGATGACAATGATATAAGAATTCAACAAAATAAGTTCAAGAATTAATTTATCCCAGAACTAATAACGCCCAAATTGTCAACATGATACTTCTTTCAGAGAGTAAAATTCAAGAATGCTCGTAAGAATATTTCCATGAAAAGATACTAGATGAAGCGCAAATATCAAGAATATTCCACAAATTTCATGGAGTATAGAAGTTAAAACTTTAACCAACCGAGTATAATAAAGAATGGAATAACAAAAGAAATCACCAGTATGCGATAGATCGCATGCAGAAAAGTTATTCCAATGTAATAATAAATAATGTAACGAGAAAGTCACGCGTAGAGCGTACATACAAGATATTCCAATGAATAATAAATAACGGAACTAGGTCAAAGCGTAAATTAGCAACCGATGGATGTTCCAATGTAATAATAAATAATAGAATTCAGTCATGCGTAAACGCATTATATATGATGTTCCAAATGTAATAATAAAGAATGGAATATGAAGAATTTTACCATGTATGCGGTGCCAGCATAGAGAAGTTATTCAACATAATGATAAAGAATGGAATAATGAAGAATTTCACCAAGTATAGGGTAGATCAGCGTGATACAAAAGTTATTCCAATGTAATAAAAAATGGAATAACAGAAGTTCTCTTCATGAATACGAAAGAAATAATACCCCTTACGAGTACAACAAATAATATCCCTTACCATAAAAGAAGAGTATTCCGATTGGTAGGGCGAGATATTCTTGAAGAAAATCTGCACTACGCTCAAAGCTTCTTAAAACTCTAAAGAAATACGCTCAAGATTATAGAAGAGAATTCTCTGAATTTCTGGTGTGATTTCAATTCTAACTAAGCATCCTATTTCTAGGAGAATGGAAATGATACTATTTTAATTTCTCACGAACATCAGATGCCCATTTTTTTTTCAATAATAACATATATAACAAAATTTTATATATATATATATATATATATATATATATATATATATATATATAAACATGTTTGAAAAAAAAAAACCTCCCCACCCGTGAACATTTATCAGATTCCTTTCCCAATGTCATTATCACCCACATGATATATATATATATATATATATATATATATATATATAATACTAACTCCCTTTCTTCTAAGGCATCCAACCCTCTCCTCTTTTAATAACACACACACACACACACACACATATTATAAATATACATTTCCTCCTTAATACGTCTCCTTCCCCCCACCCCATTTTCATCTTCCAACATACACACACACACAATGCTTTTTCTCACAAGGCATTATCACTCCACCCCCTTTTCTTATCCCACCCCATACACACATATAACACCCACTTTCTCCCACCATTTCCCACTATCATATATATATATATATATATATATATATATATATATATATATATATATATATATCTTATATAATTTCCACACCACACACATATTCTATACATATAATACCCACCACTCACACACATATTTCTTACTTTCCCACCAACATGTCCATATCACACACATCCACACACATCATTCTCACTTCTTTTCCACCATTTTCCACTCACACACACATCACAAACTAATATATATTAATTCCCTCCCTTTTATGTATACTCCCTCCCACCCCCATTTTCAAAATAAGTTTTCAACACATATGGGCCCCACATGTGGGCCCCACCTTAAAATAATTTTCTACCGATTATTTTGAAAAATGGGTAAATGGGGATCCAAATAATAAGCAAATTTACAACAACTTTATAAAAATCCGCTCAATATTTTTAACAATATTTATCATCATTATTATAATTCGTAATATTAATCGACCAGATCGTTCCCAGGAGAGAGGGGGCTTTCCAATAAGGATTTCTCCCTATTGGCGCGCAATTAGGTGACAAAACCTTTCCTTGACAGAACTTCTAGACATCGTTAATATTGCAAATAATAATATTAATAACTCTGTCATCTCAATTATTGATTTAATAATATATAAAATATCGACAATAATTGAATCAAATAACGTGAGATACTATGTAGCAATTACTGCAGCAATAATTAAACAAAACTGATTGAATTCTCATGTAAGCATTAATAATCAATACCGTGTGCTACTATGCAACCACACGTATTACTGTATTTTTACTACCAGGTAGTTCAACAGTTTTAACGGTAACACTTCCGCCGTTATTTTCATAAAATATTTTTGTCATTTTCTCAATCCGACAATAATTCTGTTGTGGGGTCCACCAATGATTGTGCCGTCATACGAATATTCCCTGTTAAAACGAATATTCCCTGACCAATCGAATATTATATAACAACTTGCATACTTTTCAAAATTTCTAAATATTACCCACAACTATAACATTATCTAAAATCCACACCATAATTTTGAAAAAAACTATTTCGAGAAAATTAAATCTTTATTCATAAAAATTTGGGATTTTACAATCTCCCTTCCTTATGAAATTTCGCCCTCGAAATTTACGTACGTACCTGGTATGTCAAAGAGGTAAGGATACCTTGACTTCATTTCAGATTCTAACTCTTGAGGTATAACCTTTGAGTGTCGAATAGGATCCTTCTTATCCAAGATTTTAACACGTATCTCCTTATACGTTAAATCTTCTGCTATCTCGTCTAGTTTTAATTCAATAATGTAGTTCGGGTCGTCCACATATTTACGTAACATCGATACGTAAAATATGTTATGAACACGCGACATACTTGGTGGTAAAATGAGTCTATAAGCCACAGTTCCTACTCGATCGAGGATTTTAAATGGGCCAATTAAATCGAGGGTTGAGATAACACCTTCTTGAACCTTCTTCTTCACATTCATCAGATTTGGGTGTGTAGCTTGAGCGGCTTTAACTTTATCAATTAAAGTCGATTCTACTCGTGTATTCGTTATCTTCACGTAGGTTCGTATATTCGCACTCGTAAACGCATACGATCTTCTACTCAACGCGTCAGCTACCACGTTCGCTCTTCCACGATGATATTGAATGGTACGATCGTAATCTTCAACAGCTCTAGCCAACGTTTTTGGCGCATGTTACGTTCGTTTTAGTTGAAGAAATATTTAAGGGTTTTAGAAATGGGGTTTTGTACTGGGGTTAGTACAAAATTTGATTTCACGCTCTAGGGTAGGCCAAGAAGTCTTCATAAATACGTCAAGAAATTTATTAATGATAAAAATATCATTCAAAATTGTGACCTTCATCTAAGACTTGGATAGCACGTCACATTGATACCTATTAATTTGCCACCGTTATTCACGACGTCCCCTACGGAAAGTCTGGCTTCGGTTCATTCCACACAAGGAAGTCACCAGATAAGGGCTCGGGGCTCTTTACTTATGGCTTGATATGACAATGATTGACTTTAGTAGTTTAGTTGCTTGAATTCGCATAACAGGTTGGTTAGGAATATGAAAGCTAATAACCTTACGAAAAGCATGATGAATAGTTAACCAATCGATTTCTAAAAAAAAATCACATCAAAGACAAGTATTTTCAAAGAGATAAGATCGACATGTAACGTGAAAGTGTCGATTTGAATTAAACAAAATTTATAAATAGTGGATGTAATGAAGGTTTCTCCTAACAAAGTTTTAAAAGATAAGTTGAAGTCTAATTTCTCAAAAGCCAAGTTCAAACGTTGAACACAACTAGGTGAAATACAAGAGTGGGTAGAACCGGTATCGAATAAGGTACAAACTTTATAAGAGTTTATGATTAGCTTACCCGTGATAACTTCATTTGGGTTCCTCACTTGTTGGGAAGTCATGGCAACCGCTCTCGCCTGAACTACCCGGCTTTGACTCGTCTGGGGCAGTATTTGGTGTCATCACTACCATTGGGATTAACTTTTCTGTAGGATATATTCCACCCTCAACTGCTTCGTCGTACTCCTGATTCATGATCTGAATCATCAATCTTCGATCCATATCGAATTGAGGTTGATCGCTCTGTACAGGGTAATTCAAAACTCGATGTTGGGTTCTCCCAATTGCTGTCCAAAAAGAGAAATACACATCATCCATTTTAGCCTTTTTGGATCAAACGTCTCTTTCTACAATATCAACACATCGTGCAGCTTTTACCCATGCATCCTTCATTCTCACACGTTCAGTTGTTTCTTCTTTCAGCTGACCCTTGATATTTGAATTCTCAGATTCCAACTTTAATATTTTACACTCTGCCAAAGAGTGCTTCTGTTCAAGCATCACATATCGGGTAACACAATTTTGAATTGTTGCATCCCTTTATTCCACGACCGCTTGCCGTTCTTCAACCTGTTCTTCTAACTCACGAATACGATCTTGCAGTTCTACATTTTGATAAAAAATTTCTTCTAATAAATTCTACTCAGGTTCCTCTTCTTCCTCAGGTTCCTCTTCTTCCTCACTTTCAGCTGTTACCTCTGCAACTAGCTCGGGAGCAACTATTAGTTCTTCACTAACCACGTAGATATCTCTAATTTCTTCTTCGTCTGACATCACATTAACCTGGTTAGTGATTAAAGGTGTCTCAACGGTCTCATTCACTCCATTGTTAACATTTTCAGCTGCCATTTTCAAACACTGCCACAAAATAAGGGTTAATTAACATATCACATATTATCCATATACTCTGACCGACCAATTAAATACCAAATAAACTTAGGTAGGTCATACTAGCGAAGGAATTCCCCGTCTTTCCCCTCCTAGTTCTTGTCTCACATCTCAGCCAGGGATCATATCCCTAAGCTTTGATACCAACTGTGACGCCCCCAAAATAAGTATACATCACCCATTCTGAGTCGCTAAATACATGGTACAAAATACAAATACAAACTTAAATATACAACATGAACTGTGAGTTTTAATACGAACATTGTCCTCTAGACAGTATTCAAAGTCAAAATAGGTCCTCAATACATTTATTTTCACACTATTTCATAGAATAGTGAGGACTAATGCTATCATCTGGACCGTCACTCCGTTCCCCGACTAGTCCCTGCTACGTTCTCATTTCTTGAAGAGAACAATGAAAGCAAAAAGGGTGAGCTCAACTAGCCCAGTAAGAAATATTATGACTAAGATAATGCAGAATAAATTATCGTTAGTCTACAACAGTGTTAAATTGATATAATATAACAAACATCAAGTTTAACTGCAGCGGAACAAGCAATCCATTAAAAGAGTCAAGTAGAGAATAAAATCTACTATCTTTTATGATTTAAAAAGGTTTTTCATCACTTTTATCGCTGAGACTCAGCTTAATAAATAATCCACATCATCCCTACACTACGGCCAAGGATATTCATTAGTATCACAATCACAAATTATCCACGCACTACGGGCCAAGGATATTCGTGTATTCATTAATGGTCATTATCATGCCAACAACTGTCCATCAATGCACTACGGGCCAATGAGGACTTTTTACCACATCATTTGTAACATTACGGTCATGATTATACCGATTAATCCCTGGTCATAATCATACCAAGTCCATCTATGCACTACAGGCAACAGATGACTTTCAACATAATATAAACATGAGGATGATGACAATGATATAAGAATTCAATAAAACAAGTTCAAGAATTAATTTATCTAGGAACTAATAACGTCCAAATTATCAACAAGATACTTCTTTGTAGAGTAAAATTCAAGAATGCTCAGAAGAATATTTTCATGAAAAGATACTGGATGAAGCGCAAATATCAAGGATATTCCACTAATTTCATGGAGTATAGAAGTAAAAACTTTAACCAACTGAGTATAATAAAGAATGGAATAACAAAATAAATCACCGTGCATGCGATAGACCGCATGCATGAGTTATTCCAACAGTAATAATAAATAACGGAATCAGTCACGCCAGAACGCACGCATGTGATATTCCAATGTAATAATAAATAATGGAACCGTTAGAGGCGTAAATTCGCACAAGCGGGATGTTCCAACAGAATAATAAATAACGGAACCAGTCATTCAAACGCACGCATACATGATGTTCCAATGTAATAATAAAGAATGGAATAATAGAAGAATTTCACCATATATGCGGTACTTCTATGTAATGGTTATTCCAACCTAATGATAAAGAATAGAATAATGTAAGAATTTCACAAAGTATAGGGTAGATGGCATGTATACAAAAGTTATTCCAATGTAATAAAAAAAAATGGAATAATGAAGTTCTCTTCATGAATACGAAAGAAATAATACCCCTTATGAGTACAACAAATAATATCCCTTACCGTAAAAAAAGAGTATTCCGACTGGTAGGGCGAGATATTCTTGAAGAAAATCTGCACTACGCTCAAAGCTTCTTAAAACTCTAAAGAAATACACTCAAGATTATAGATGAGAATTCTCTGAATTTCTGGTGTGATTTCAATTCTAACTAAGCATCCTATTTATAGGAGAATGGAAAAGGATACTATTTGAATTTCTCACGGACTGCACAGTAGGAAATCAGACGAAAAATCACGGGCGGAAGAAAACGAACATCAGATGCCCATTTTTTTTCAATAATGACATATAAAAAAAATTTATAATATATATATATATATATATATATATAAACATGTTTGAAAAAAAAATCTTCCCCACCCGTGAACATTTATTAGATTCCTTTCCCAATGTCATTATCGCCCACATGATATATATATATATATATATATATATATATATATAACATATATATAATACTAACTCCCTTTCTTCCAAGGCATCGAACCCCTCCCCTCTTTCTAATTCACACACACACATATTATAAATATACATTTCCTCCTTAATACGTCTCCTTCCCCCCACCCCATTTTCATCTTCCAACATACACACACACACAATGCCCTTTCTCACAAGGCATTATCACTCCACCCCCTTTTCTTATCCCACCCCATACACACACACACAATGCCCTTTCTCACAAGGCATTATCACTCCACTCCCTTTTCTTATCCCAACCCATACACACACGTAACACCCACTTTCTCCCACCATTTCCCACTTTTATTATATATATATATATATATATATATATATAATAATAATAATAATAATAATAATCTCCACACCACACACATATTCTATACATATAATACCCACCACTCACACACATATTTCTCACTTTCCCACCAACATGTCCATATCACACACATCCACACACATCATTCTCACTTATTTTCCACCATTTTCCACTCACACACACATCACAAACTAATATATATAAATTCCCTCCCTTTTACGTATACTCCCTCCCACCCCCATTTCCAAAATAAGTTTTCAACACATATGGGCCCCACATGTGGCCCCCACATGTGGGCCCCACCTTAAAATAATTTTCTACCGATTATTTTGAAAAATGGGTAAATGAGGATCCAAATAATAAGCAAATTTACAACAACTTTATAAAAATCCTCTCAATATTTTTAACAACATTTATCATCATTATTATAATTCACAATATTAATCGACCAGGTCGTTCCCAGGAAAGAGGGGGCTTTCCAATAAGAATTTCTTCCTATTGGCGCGCAATTTGGTGACCAAACCTCTCATCGTGTAACTTACAGACATCGTTAATATTGAAAATAATAATATTAATAACTCGTCATCTCAATTATTGATTTAATAATATATAAAATATCAATAATAATTGAATCAAATAACGTGAGATCTTATGCGGCAATTATTGTAGCAATAATTGAACAAAACCGAGTGACTTCTCACGTAAGCATCAATAATCAATACCGTAGTGCTATTATGCGTACCACGCCAGACATCGCATTACTTTTACTATCGGGTAGTTCAACAGTTTTAACGGTAACACTTCCGCCGTTATTTTAATAAAATATTTTTTTCGTTTTCTCAATCCGATAATAATTCCGTTGTGGGGTCCACCAATGATTGTGCCGTCGTACGAATATTCCTTGTTAAAACGAATATTCCTCGACCAATCGAATATTATATAAAAACTTGCACACTTTTCAAAATTTCTAAATATTACCCAAAACTATAACATTATCTAAAATTCACACCATAATTTTGAAAAAAATATTTCGAGAAAATTAAATCTTTATTCGTAAAAATTTGGGATTTTACAATATTCTCGCTTCCTAAGAAGAAAAATGGAACAAAAAAGAAAAGGGTGAGCTCAACTAGCCCAGTAAGGAACATTATGACTAAGATAATATAGAACAAATTATCGTTAGTCCTCAACAGGGAAAAATCTGATAGAATATAATAGACAACAAGTTTCAGATCATGAATATTCGCAGCGGAAATAACAATTCATTAAAAGAGTTAAGTAGAGAATGAAATCTACTAACATCTATGAATATAAAAGTCCATCATCAATATTTTATCCCTGTAACATAAATCAATATTCATCTTGAATCAAATATTCATCTTTGCACTACAAGCCAAAGATATTCAATAGTTGGTCATGTTCATCTCAACACTTGTTCATCTTTATACTATGGCCAAAGATATTCATTAGAAATCATTTATCTTTGCACTACAGGCCAAAGATATTCAGTTATATCATCATTTAGGACTGATGATGATTAAAAATATTTTAAAAAAAACGAAACCAGTGAGACAAAAGAACAAATATTAAGGATTCGTACTTCGGTTTATCCATATTTAAAAACACCCCATAATATACCATAGTGGAGTAAAATTCAAGAATAATAATCAAAACATGGATACAATCAAAGATAGTAACAAAAATAGACATCTGGGATAAAGAAGAGAAAATTTCATTTTTCGGTAAATAGTGTCGTATTCGTGAATAGTGTCGTATACGTGAATAATGCCGTATACGTGAATAGTAATCCCGACACAAAAAGGTAGAAATTCCACAATAAAATTCATATCGATATTTTGGCATAATGATATTAGAAGAAATAATATCATTTATAAAAAAATAACATCCCTTACCTCGAAAGAATAAGATTTTTTGGCGTATATCGATACAATGTCAAGGAACTTGCACCGTATAGCAACACTCAAAGTATTAAAATACTCATAAGAATACGCTCGATAATATAGAGAGAGAAAATTTCAGTTTCTGGTGTGATTTTCAATTCTAACCTAAGCACCCTATTTATAGGAAAATGCTTAGAACACCAAAGCAGAAAATTTAATAAAATATTAATATTTTTAAAATTTTTCCTACGCACACCAAAGAAAACTGAATTCAACTCATTTACCACACATGTGGGGCCCACCAAAATGAATAAAAAGTTTTTCTTTTAAAAAATATTTAAAACTTCAAAAATCAATTATTCCGAAACTTCAATAATTCATAATAAATAGCTCTTTTATCAGAAAAATTCAAATCTTATGTCCATTCCATAGGAAATTCAATTCTCTACAACTTTGTAGTTTAAGTTTTTTCAAATTCTAAGCAAAAATTGACCGAAATCCATATACGAATGATTTTGCAGGCTATAATCAAATTTCAGTCAAGAAATGGGGTCCACAAACATGAAAAACATGTTTTAAATATTTTTTGTAACAAAAATAATCTTCCTCCTCATTTATTCATATATCACACATTCATTATAAAATATCACCATTATTATATTATTATAATATAATAATTTATTTAAATGAATTATTTTATCAGAAAAAATAAAATATCAATTTTCAACAATTGTCACATTAAAAAATTTTCTCCATCTATATCCACATAAAATGAATATTTTCCTTATCATATAAATCAATAATTAATTATTCACAAATAACATTACATAATCACTATACTGACAACCAGGCCGTTCTCAGGAAAGAGGGGGGGCTTTCCAATAAGGATTTCTCTCATCGTCAAGCAATTAGGTAGGTGACCAAACTTCTCCTGTATGTAATTTTCTAGACATTTTCAATAATGCTATCTAATAATATTATTTAAATAATATGAATTATTGATCCGATAATGGAAAATACTTTTCAGAGTGACAATTATCAAACAACAATAATATAAAATATCAATGTAGCAATTATTGAATCAATAAAATAAAATATTGAGCAAGAATTATCGTAACAATTATTGAGTAGTGTCTTCTTCACGTAAGAATCAATAATTGGTGCAATATCGTGCCATCGCAAGCAACAACGCCAGACATCGTGTTTTAACCATAAAGGTATTCCAATGTGTTAATCTGTGAATAACTACGCCATTATTTATAAAATCTTATACTTGTCGTTTTCTTCATCCAATTGCTTTTCATTATGAGGCCCATTATTAAGGCAAGGTCGCATTTAATATTCCCCAACAGTAAGAATATTTCACGACCAAACGAATTTTTCCTGACAACAATGAATATTTTATAACCACTTGCTTATTTGAGATATTTGCGCATTTTAACCATAACTAACCACATTAATCAAATCAACCCTTACTATTTCAAAATAATAAATAGAGGAAATTCAATTTCATTTATAATAAGTTGGGGTCTTACATTGCTATATCATGATAACATTTCATATTAAGACGAAACGTCGGATACAGGCAAAAGACAAAGACAAATTCTAGAATTGGATTGTGTTGCATTTAAACTTGTAATAGCATTGGATACAACTGACATTGTATGTCGTGTAGGATATAATGGTAAGTATTAAGTTAAGGTTATCGACTTTGGGAAATTATGTTGTAAAAGTTATTGTATAAGCAATTTATGTTTATATCTTCCGCAATAGTTATAAAAATGATGTACCAGATTCGATGTAAAAGGTATTCGGATTTGGGAGCGTCACGGGTTTGAGGTTTAGAACATCTTTATGCATGTTATATGAAGTGAATTGAATGATTTATCTAAGTTAAATTAAGCTGGAAATCAATTTTTAAGCCAATGACCTGCTGGTACGTAGTTTAAAAACTGACTCAGCTGGGCAGTTTTGCCCCCCTGTTTAACTTGTCTAGAATGTCCAAAATTGTTGAGCTATATTTTTGTTAAAATAGTATTATATACCTTTTATAACATGTTCAGGTTTGGTCCCATTTGGACATATGGGTTGTAATCTAGAAAATGGAGAAGGAGGCTTGTTGGCATGATTCTGCAGCATAGTTGGGCGCAGGCAGCAGTAGCAGGCGCGCCCACGCGCTGCTGGCTGCTGCACTGTAGTGCTTAGCCTAGCTCGTGTGGACTACCTTGATACTATATATGTTTGCAATGAAATAAATTACCAAAATTCATGTAAATTAGTATAGTACTTATAATTAATTTATAATATTATCAATATCTAATAAACAATAATATTAAAAATGAGTTATTCGTGTATGAAAGTGCAAGTTTAAATTAAATATGTATATATGTAATGGTTTTAAGTATGCTATACATGGAATATTTATAAAATGAATGAGTTACGTTGGATTTAATTAATGGGAATTGTGTTAATAAGTTAGTGAATTATGAAAACCAATAGAAGTCCATGTTACATATATATAGCAAGTTCAATGAGATGAATAAAACTAAGAATAAACATTAAACTTGGAAAACATAATGTAACAATTCGTAATTTTATTTATAATTTTAAATATTTATTGAATTAAATAAATATTTTTAATTAATGTATTTATTGTTTAGTAGATATTTGTTAGATTATTTATTAGTAAGTAAATAATTCATGAGTTATAGAAATTAACTTAATTAAGATAAAAGAGTGATGAATTAAATTTATGAGATAATACTCTAATTTAACTTAACAACTAAATTAGAGAGTTGTTAATGATTATATAGTTTCCTAGAATGTTGTTTTAATTTAATTTAGTAATTAAAGTGATATGTTAATTTATTAAGTAAAATTATAATGAAAATTATAATTTTGTGGTAATTTGTTTTGTTTATTTAACTAAGATTGGATATGAAAATCCAAATAAATAATATGGGACTATAAACTAAATGAGTTATTAAAATAAATTAAAGTAGTTTTAAATGGATTTACCCAAACAAGGCTTAAAGATATTAAGTCTTTATTTTAAAAAGTGTTTTGCCAAACAAAACCTTATGGCTTTTAAATTTTGAATTTGAATTAAAATAATAATAAAAATAAAATATAAATAAAATATATTAAATTTTTCTAACCGATAATTTATTATAATCATTATTAAAATGTCGATTTTAGACATTTGAGTTTAGTTTATTTTGTGCGTTGGTTTTATGTTACGTGAAAAGAATTGGCCTAAGCCTGAGAGAAGAGTAAAAGGGAGAATTTACAGAGAAGAATTTGAGAGAAAGAGAAAGCTTGAGAAAGGAGAGGAAGACTTCTGTGATTCCAAACAATTTTTGTGTTATCAAAGATTATCTCCAAGCAATTGAAGGTATAACCTCTCAACCTTGAGTTTTACGTTTATTAAAAGAGTTCATGTTCTTGAGTTTTAATTTTCTGTAGTTGCACGTTTGATGAATTGTAGTTATATAAATTGAATTATTGAGTTTGTGTGTATTTGTGATGTTAGAATTAGTATCTAGACAAGGAATTAGTGTGCTAATTATGTTCAAAAAGAAAGAAAATCATTTACAGTGTATATGGTTATGTATATGGCTTGTGAAAGTACAAAAATTGGTAGTTAGTTTGTGAACTAGACTATAAATTGAGTCTAGAATATGTTAATACGATAAGAAACGAAAAGAACACAATTTGAATGAATCAATTTGGTTAAGAAACGAATTCGTAGTGAATGAATTCGCTAAACATGTTAAAACATGAAAGTTTAGTATGAACATGAGTTTTGGGTCAAGATTTAGGCTAGTTTGCGTTTCTGTAAATTGTTATAATTCTAGTATGTTGTAGTTCTATAAATTACGAATCCATAGAATAAAAAATGGACTAATTTGAATGTGTATAACTCAAGTTATGAAGATTAGTAGGAGAAAAGGGTCAAAAATCGCAAGAACAATGAACTTAGAGTCCCGTTTCTGCTAACGGGCGTAGCTGCACCCAAAGTGTGTCAGGTGTGACTATTTTGACCTATTTTAGTAAAATAGGCATAAAGTTTTCATACGAACTCCGATTGAGGCAATTCAAGATGATACAGAACGAGGACGAGTATACCTACAAATTTTATTCTTTCTGTTTTTTAATTTGAGGTCAGGAACAGGGGTAAAAATGGTCATCTTTAGGACTATTGTGTTTTTGGGGATAATCAGAGGGCGTCGGGCATGCGCGTATGAAAGTGTAGTGCTTCTGACGATAAAAGATGTTGTTTTAAGTTATAAAACATGAATGTTAGTAAACATAATGATGCTTAAAATTAATAAATGATGTATTAGATAAGTTGTATTACTAAGCATACACAAAGGAGACAAATCGGGCGTGTGACGAATAAACGTCGTAATGTCGTGACAAGTGTTAATGAACGTAAAAAGTGTTTTAAGTCAAATGAAATGAACATTATAAGATATGAAATGAGTTTAATATAAAACCAATAATGATTCCTAGCAAGACTTAAACACTTGAATGAACTTCGAGTATGAAATATAGTGAGACATAAGTCGAAAGTTAACACAATCAAATTGAACATTGTGTATTGATTAATAAGAAGGGTTATGGGATGTAGAGTAAAGTTTGCATTACAACTACTATGCGTTGCTGTGTGACTAATAGTTGATGTGTATGCTTATATAATTGTGTAGGGCACGTGAAGTGCAGATAATTGTAAGCTATTAAACAGTTATTGGTAAACAACGATCAAGGCAAGTCTTATAGTTCCTATTTGCTATATGAACTTGATGATTAACTGCTTTAAATCTTTATTGCAAAGATCATGATGTGTGATATATATTTATGACTACGTTGATTGAGTAATGAATGTTGATTAAGTAAGGAACTCAATCTTTATACTTGTTATATGAACTGCAACATATATTATGACGCCCCCAAAATAGGTATACATCACTTATTCTGAGTCACCAAATACATGGTACAGAATACAAATACAATCTTAAATATACAACAAAAGAGCTGTGAGTTTTAATACAAACATTGTCTTCTAGACAATATCCACTCTCAGAATAAGTCCTCATTACATTTATTAACACACTATTTAACAGAATAGTGAGGACTACTAATACTATCATCTGGACCGTCACTCCGTTCCCCGACTAGTCCCAGCTACGTTCTTATTTCCTGAAGAGAACAGTGAAAGAAAGGGTGAGCTCAACTAGCCCAATAAGAAATATTATGACTAAGATAATGCAGAATAAATTATCATTAGTCTTCAACAATGTTAAACTGATAAAATACAATAGACATCAAGTTTAACTGCAGCAGAACATGCAATCCATTAAAAGAGTCAAGTAGAGAATAAAATCACCTATCTTTTATGATTTAAAAGGTTTTCATCACTTTTATCGCTGGGACTCAGCTTAATAAATAATCCACATCATCCCTGCACTACGTCCAATGATATTCATTAGTATCACAACCAAAATTTATCCATGCACTACGAGCCAAGGATATTTGTGTATTCATTAATGGTCATGATCATGCCAACAACTGTCCATCAATGCACTACGGGCCAATGAGGACTTTTACCACATCATTTGTAACATTACGGTCATGATTATACCAAATAATCTCTGGTCATAATCACACCAAGTCCATCTATGCACTACAGGTCACAGATGACTGTCAACAAAATATAAACATGAGTATGATGACAATGATATAAGAATTCAATAAAACAAATTCAAGAATTAATTTATCCAAGAACTAATAACGTCCAAATTGTCAACATGATACTTCTTTGTAGAGTAAAATTTAAGAATGCTCAGAAGAATATTTCCATGAAAGATACTGGATGAAGCGCAAATATTAAGGATATTCCACTAATTTCATGGAGTATAGAAGTTAAAACTTTAACCAACTGAGTATAATAAAGAATGGAATAACAAAAGAAATCACCATGCATGCGTACTTTCAGATAGACAAAGTTATTCCAATGTAACAATAAATAACGGAACCAGGTCAGGCGTAATACGTACCGACAAGATATTCCAACAGAATAATAAAGAATGGAATAACAACAGAATTTCACCATGTATGTGGTACTTCGCATAGATAAGTTATTCCAACAGAATAATAAATAATGGAATAACAGAAGAATTTCACCAAGTATAGGGTAGAATGACATACAAAGAGTTATTCCAACAGAATAATAAAGAATGGAATAGCAGAAGTTCTCTTCATGAATATGAAAAAAAATAATACCCCTTACCTTATAAATAAGAGTACTCCGATGGTAGGGCGGGGATATACTTGAAGAAACTTGCACTATGCTCAATGCTTTCTTGAACGCTAAAGAAATACGCTCAAGATTATAGAAGAATAATTCTCTCTACAGTTTCTCTCTCTAGAGTTTTAGTGAATTCGTAAGAAATAATGAAGGAATGAGCTTCTATTTATAGAAGAATGGACTGAATAGTAACCAATCCATGAACAGTCCAGATTGATTTACTTTAAACGGACGGTCCAGATTGGTTTACAATAAAATATAATATATGCTATTTATAATCTAATAAAACGAATAACTTTTAAAAAGATTTTACTATGCAAACACTATACAGGCACTATGTAAACACTACGCATAATAAAATATAATATAATCTATAGTCTAATAAAATAAATAACTTTATAAAAGTATTCATTTTATATAAAAGATTTTACTATTAATTTAATAAAACGTAATAACTTTATAAAAGTATTCATTTTATATAAAAAGCTTATTTGTTTTATTATATTAATAATACTAATAAAATAAAACTTCATCACCATTATTATTATTCACACTATTAATCGACTGTGTCGCTCCCAGAAAGAGGGGCTTTCCAATAAGGATTTCTCCCTATCGCGCCGCAATTAGGTGACCAAACCTCTCCTTGGCGTAACTTCTAGACATCGTTAATATTGCAAATAATAATATTAATAACTTCGTCTATCTCAATATAAAATATCAACAATAATTGAATCAATTAACGTGAGATACTATGCAACAATTCATCAAGCAATAATTGAACAAAACCGAGTGACTTCTCACGTAAGCATCAATAATCAATACCGTGTGCTACTATGCAACCATGCCGTATTCTCGCATTTTTAACATCGGGTGTTTCAACAGTTAACGGTAAAACTTCTGTCGTTATTTTCATAAAAATATTTTTGTCATTTTCTCAATCCGGGGTCCACCAATGGTTGTGCCATCGTACGAATATTCCCCGACCAATCGAATATTATAAACAACTTGCGTACTTTGAAAAATTTCTAAATATTACCCACAACTATAACATTATATCAAATTCATTCCATAATATTTTAAAATGATAATTATAGAAAATTCATCTTTATTCATAAAAGTTGGGGTCTTACAATCTCCCCTTCTTATGAAATTTTGCCCTCGAAATTAGGGTACGTACTTGGTATGTTAAAGAGGTAAGGATACCTTGATTTCATTTCAGATTCTAACTCCCAGGTCATTTCCTCAACATCGTGGTTCCCCATAAAAATTGACTTGAGGTATAACCTTGGAGCATAGAATATGTTCCTTCTTAACCAAGATTTGAACATGAACCTCTTCATACATTAAATCTTCCACTATTTCGTCCAATTCTAACTCAATAATGTGGTTCGGGTCTTTCACATATTTACATAACATGGATATATGAAAAACTTTATGAACACGAGACATAGTTACAGAAAGCGAGTCTATAAAGCTACAGATCCCCATGGATCTAGGATTAAAATGGGCCAATGAATCCGAGGATCGAGCTTTTCTCTCTTTCCAAATCTCGTAACTCCTTTCCACTTGAGCAACACGTAACAACACATGATCTCCAATATCGAATTCCAAGTCCTTTCGATGAAGATCAGCATAACTCTTTTGTCGATCTTGGGAGGTTTTTATACGTTGCCGGACTGTTTGTATCTTTTCCGTAGTCATACGTACTAACTCCGGTCCCAACAACGTTGTTTCACCCACCTCATCCCAGCATACTGGAGAACGACACTTTCTTCCATACAACGCTTCGAATAGAGCCATGCCAATACTTGCTTGATAACTGTTGTTGTAGGAAAACTCCACCAATGGTAAGAACTTGTCCCAACTTCCCTTGAAGTCAAGGACATAGAGTCTTAATAAATCTTCAAGAGTTTGAATAGTCCTCTTTGATTGTCCGTTCGTTTGAGGATGATATGCCGAACTAAATCATAAATCCGTGCCCATAGCTTTTTGCAAACTAACCCAAAAATCGTGAAGTGAATCTTGGGTCTCGATCAGAAACTATGGTTACTGGCATACCATGCAATCTTATAACCTCATTTATGTACATACGAGCAAGACGTTTAAGTGTATAAGTTTCTCGTATAGGTAAGAAATGAGCAGACTTGGTCAATCTATCAACAATGACCCAAATTGCATCTATGCCTTGAGAAACCTTGGGAAGACCAGTAACAAAATCCATGGTAATGTGCTCCCACTACCATTCTAGAATTTTAAATGGTTGCAATGGACCTTTCGGTACTTGATGTTTCGCCTTGACTCGTTGACAAGTTAAACACCTTGAGATAAACAGCGATATCTCCCTCTTCATATTGCCCCACCAAAATGTATGTCGAAGATCATGATACATTTTGGTACTCCCAGGATGGATTGCAAACGATGTGTTGCGCACCTCCATCATGATTTTATACTTTAAATCAGGGTCGTTAGGAACACAAAGTCTGGAGTTGACTCGAAGTATTCCTTCTTCATCGATTCTTGCTTCCGGCATAGCACCTTCTTGTACTTTCTTCCTCATATGCATCACCTCGTGTCCGTAGCTTGAGCGACTTTAACTTTATCGATTAAAGTCGGTTCTTCTCGTATATTCGCCATCATCACATGGGTCCCTGGAGTTTTTATCTCTATCTCCATCCTTTGCAAGTCATACAAAATGGGCCTTTGCATTGACAATATCTCACTCGTACCCACATATGATCTTCTACTCAATGCGTCAGCTACCACGTTTGCTTTTTCAAGATGATATTGGATGGTATGATCATAATCTTTCAATAGTTCAAGCCAACGTCGCTGTCGCATGTTGAGTTACTTTTGAGTGAAGAAATATTTGAGGCTTTTATGATCCGTAAAGATCTCCACTTTCTCCTAATGCCTCCAAATTTGAAGTGCGAAGACAACAGCTGCCAACTCTAGATCATGAGTAGGATAATTCCTCTCATATTCTTTGAGTTTTCGAGAGGCATAGGCTATGACTTTCCCATGTTGCATGAGAACACATCCTAACCCTTTGCCTGAAGCATCACTATAGATGACAAATCCCTCCGAGCCAGATGGTATTGTCAGAACAGGTGCTCAAATGAGTCTTCTCTTGAGTTCTTGAAAACTCTTATCACATTCCTCACTCTAACTGAATTTTGTATCTTTCCGAGTCAGCTAAGTTAATGGAGTAGCGATTCGAGAAAACCCTTCTACGAATCTCCGATAATAACTAGCTAAGCCGAGAAAGCTACGTACTTTGGCCACTGATTTAGGTTGTTCCCTGCTTTGAATGGCTTCAATCTTTGCCGGGTCAACAGATATTCCATGACTTGATACCGCATGCCCAAGGAATACTACTTTCTCAAGCCAGAACTCGCATTTCTTTAACTTGGCATAAAGCTTATATTCACGAAGCTTTTGGAGTATCAGCCTCAAGTGTTACTCATGATCTTCACGGCTTTTGGAATAAATAAGGATGTCATCAATAAAGATGACCACAAAGTGATCCAAATATTCCTTTAATACTCGGTTCATCATATCCATGAAGGAAGCAGGAGCATTAGTCAATCCAAAAGACATGACTAGGAATTCATAATGCCCGCATCGAAGTTCAAAGCGATCTTTGGAATGTCGGTTCTGCTCTAATCTTCAATTGGTGATATCCGAATGAAGATCAATTTTGAAAAGAATTTGGCGCCTTGAACGGGTCAAAACAGTCATCAATACGTGGCAATGGGTACCTATTTTTGATGGTGACATGATTCAACTCCCGATAATCAATACAAAGTCGCATACTCCCATCTTTCTTCTTCATGAATAGAATAGGAGCACCCCAAGGAGAAGTACTAGGATGAATAAAGCCAATGTCTAACAATTCCTGCAGTTGGGTCTTTAACTCTTGAAGTTCAATAGGAGCCATTCGATATGGGGCTTTGGAAATGGGTTTTGTACTGGGTTCAAGGTCGATACAAAATTCAATTTCACGTTCTGGGGGTAGGCCAGGAAGTTCTTCAGGGAATATGTCAGGAAATTCATTAACAATAGAAATATCATTCAAAACTGACGTATTTTTGTTTTGATCCGTGACATGAGCTAAGAAAGCTTGACATCCATTTTTCAATAAACGAATAGCTTTATGGCTTGAGATGACAGTGATTGATTTTAATGGTTTGGTTGCTTGAATTCGCATAATAGGTTGATTAGGAATATGAAAGCTAACAACCTTACGAAAACAATCAATTTTTTCATGATGAGTAGTTAACCAATCAATCCCTAGAATTATGTCAAATATAAGTATTTTCAATGAAATAAGATCGACAGGTAATGTGAGGGTACCAATTTGAACCAAAAAAGACTTATAAACAGTGGATGTAATGAAGGTTTCTCCCAACAGAGTTTCAATAGATAAGTCAAAGTCTAATTTCTCCGGAGTCAAATTTAAATGTTGAGCGCAAGTAGGAGAAATAAAGGAATGGGTAGAACCAGTATCAAATAAGGGATATACTTCGCTAGAGTTTATGATAAGCTTACTCGTGATGACCTCATTCGGGTTCTTTGCTTTCTGGGAGGTCAGGACAAATGCTCTCCTTTGCACTACTGGCTTTGACTTTTCTGGGGCGTCCTTTGGTGCCTCCATCCTAGCTGAACTTGTCTTCGGTGAACGACAAAATTGGGCTAGGTGACCTTCTCTTCCACAATTATAACATGCTTTGGATGACATCGCGCAGTTTGGACTGATGTGTCCCTCCCCTCCGCATTTGAAGCATATGATAGGTGGTCGTTCTCCTTCCTTAACAACAGGTGCAGGTGCTGACGTCTTTCCATCATTGTTGAATCTCCTCTTCTTGAAATGTCCATTCTTATTGCTTTGGCCATGATTACCATCGAAGTGGTTACCATTTACGCATGTTGATTCCTCCACGCTTATTGTCACCGCTTCGATGATCAAGTTATCACTAGTATTATCATTTCTAAATTTACCGTTCTCTTTTGGTTGGGTTGACTCATTATCGCGCTCCAATAATGAGCCCTATTAAGAACATCCGAATACAAACACGGTTTATGAGAGATAAGATATCGACGTATCTCGTGTTTCAAACCTCTTAGAAACATTCGCGTCATTCTCTCCTCATTATCAACCAAATGGGGACGCAAAACCGACAACTCGGCAAACTTGGCTTTCGATCTTTGCGACACGGTCATGTTGTTTTGTTCCAGTTTAATGAACTCTACCTCTTTCATGCGACGAATACTTTCGGGAAAGTACTTGTCGTTGAACAATTATGTGCTACTTGAAAGACATGAATCAGATGTGATACTTTAAGATTTTTACACTTTGGCTGAATTATTATTATTTGAACCATGTTTAAGGTTCCGAATAATGTATGATGTTTAATAAATGTTAAGTTATAAAGTTTAAGTTTTGTTTGTTGTATGAAAGAGTGTTGAACCTGGATGTAAGTTTTATTTGTTAACTCTGATAAAGTGAGTAATAAGCTAAGTATGGTTCAAAGGTGGGTAAAGATAAAGATTTTGAGAAATGTACTTGATAAATCACAATAATTATGTAATAATAAACTGTAAAGTTTGAGTTATCTGATATGTAAAGGTTATCGGATTAAAATGTAAGATTCTATATAATAACTTTGATGAAGCGAATCATAAAATAACTTGATTCAAAAATATGTAGATGATAAAGGTTTTGATTCAGGGAATTAAAGTAATAAGATAGAAAAATTTAAATTATTCTGCATTTTATTAAGTTTAGCATCGAACAATGATGTAAAATCAGAAGTTAGACGTGTTATTAATGACCGAAGTCGATAATTGAATTGTATGAATTTTGGGGTCGTTACACATAAAGTTAGATTAAATTCATGGAATGTGGTGATATTAAACAAAGTAATGACTTTATGTGTGTTATATAGGTACCTTACGGGACCATAAGGATTCGAGTTCGTGTAATCGTATAAAGTCAATAACTTTGCATCGAGAAGGCAAGTATATCAATCCATCTTCTATAATTACAATTCTATTGTGTAATTGTATTCAATAGAAAGTTTTTCAGACTTACTTGATATGTGTAAATATTGTGAATAAATTGAGATGTGTCTTTGTGATACATGGTGATATATTAATCTTGTTGTGGTCAAACTATTACCTGAGTGAATTGAGTTATGAAAACTCATGTGTTAACGTATGATATGTGTTAGCTAAAGAAAAATATTGTGTATATTGGCAATGAAATACAAGCATGATAAAGAATGAACTGTGTTTAACATGTCAATGTGGAACATATGATATCGTGAATCATGACTCGTAATTTAAATGTGATGCTGGACGATTAGAAAGTATAATTTAGAATGCAAGATATTACAATTATAAATCGTGTATGAAATGTGAATTATGTGTATTTGTTATACTTATTGGGTTATCGTGCTCAACATTGCAATAATTTGCATATTAACGTTGCGGCGCATTTCCTTAACTATCATGATGATAAAGATTAGAGGCACGTGAAAAGGAACGTTTTTAACTTTTTTTTCTTTAGTTAAAGTTATGTTAGGCAGTAATGACGGTTACAATATATGTAAGTTGGATTATGTAAACTTTGAGTTATGAATAAAAGTTATTCATTTTGGAAATAAGATGTAATTATAAGTTTTGTTTCATAAAGTAAATTAAAATGATGACAGTGGTGTTTAAAGAATGATGTGAAGTGAATATATATAGTGATTACATTATGAATATTCAGGGAATAATTTAAGTTGAACTTTACGTTCACATACAATCTTGAATAGAAGTACAGATGCTAAAGGTTGCAAAATTTAGAATTGAGAAAAGATTGAAATAGCTAAGTTTTAACATTTGTATTGTTATAGACTATTATGTCCATTTTAAAGAGAGTTAGATTGTGATGAAAATTCAGAATATGAAAGAAAAGCATAAAATTTTTAATTTATCCACATTTTTCTAATTATAACATTGATTAATGATGTGAAGTTAAAATGTGATTGATTGTTAACGACCAAATTCGAGAGTAGAAATAGTCCTGATTTTGGAGTCGTTACATCTATCCTAGTTTTAGTGGCTGTTAAAGGATGGCAATTACATCAACTAGATGTAAACAATGTGTTTCTCTATGGGGATCTCAATGAAGAAGTTTATATGGAACCTCCTCCTGGATGCACTCATTTAAAACAATCTTCCTTTGTCTGTCAATTAAAGAAATATGTATATGGGCTTAAGCAAGCTTCTCGACTATGGTTTGTAAAACTGACTTCTTCATTGATTTTAGCTGGTTATACTCAGTCTAGGGTTGATTATTCATTATTCACCTTTCATATAAATAGCTCTATTACTCTAGTGGTGATTGTTGACGTCGGGATTTTTGGTGTCCCTTTTCGTTACTTGTTCTTTGGTGTTCTCATGTTAATGTGAGATTTGTTTGAAAAAACAAGTGAAAAAGGTCCGACATGTATAATGTCGACGATTGACTTTAAGAGTCGCCCGATTGGTGTGGATTTAATGGTTGCACCAACGCAATAGAAAAGATTAGCACATTGACCCGGTGATTTGACATCGCTAAGCCAGTCTGTGGAAAAGCAAGAGATTCATTAAGGGTTCGGGGCTTGATTATGCCGAGGGAAGGTGTTAGGCACTTTCGACATCCGTGTTACTACGGTGGACCGCCACTCTTCAAAGAAATTGTTATATGAATGTGTGTGTGTGTGTGGATCAATGTGCAATTTATTTGAAAGTAGTGCGAGGCCTCGTTCGCACTTATATATACAAGGTTTGAATTTTATAGAAAAATTCGGTTTTAACCAAGATATAGCAATGAAGTTTTATAAAGAGGTTTTTCAAACCTCGTGATCAATAGGAATTGAGACCTTTTCATACTTCCATTTTATTAAATGTTCAAATTTTGTTTGCTTTTATTTTTGAGATGTGAAGCATCCTTGAGAAAATAATATATGCAGATGTCGAACTCCTTATGGGGCATAACGGTAGTCAAGGAAACTCTCAGAATCGTGTAAAATAATGTACAAGTCGCCATCTACTAAAAAATGTCCATCATGGGAATCGAATCTAGATTGAGAGATCGAACTTGTGATGTGAGCGCCCCCAAAATAGGTATACATCACCCATTCCGAAGTTGTCAATACATGGTATGTAAAACAACTACAACTTTATTATTATAACAAGAAAGCGTGAGTTTGAATACAAATATTATCTTCTAGACAATATCTATACTCAAATAAATCCTCATCACATTTATTGATACATTATTTTACAAAATGGTGAGGACAACTAAACAACTCTCTCTAGAACCTTCATTCCATACCCCAGGACTGCATCATTTATATTCTCGCCTCACGAGAAAAATGGAACAAAAGGAAAAGGGTGAGCTCAACTAGCCCGAAGAAAGAATATTATGACTAAGATAATATACAACAAATTACCGTTAGTCTTCAACGAGGGAAAATCTAATAGAATACAATAGACAACAACTTTTAAATCAATATTCGCAGTGAAAATAATAATTCATTAGAAGAGTTAAGTAGAGAATGCAAACTACTATCTTCTATGTATGAATTTAAAAATTCATCGTCTATCTTTTATCCCTGTAACATCAATCAATATATATCTGGAACCACATATTCATCTTTGCACTACAGGCCAAAGATATTCATCGGTTGGTCATGTTCATCTAGACACCTGTTCATCTTTGCACTACGGGCCAAAGATATTCTTCAGAAATCATTCATCTTTGCACTACAGGCCAAAGATATTCCATAATATTATCATTTAAGACTAAAGATGATGAAAAATATTTTTAAAAAAGCGAATCCAAAGTGAAACAAAATGACAAGGATTAAGGATTAAGGATTAGTACTTTGTTTTATTCACTTCAAAAATACCTCAAAAATAATCACGGTGGTGTAAAATTCAAGAATGATCAAAACATGGATACAATCAAAGCTAGTATCCGAATAGATATTTTAGACGAAAAGAAAATTTTTCATTTTTTAGATGAATAGTGCAGTATTCGTGAATAGTACAGTATCGTGAATAGTCTTAGTATCGTGAATAGTAACTCCGACACCAAAAGTTCCAAATTTGATAAAAACTTCAGATCAATATTTCAACATAATGATATTGAAGAAATAATATCATTACGAAAAAAAATAATATCCCTTACCTCGAAAGATTAGTACTTCTAGCTGGAATACCGGGTATAGTGCTGAAGGGAACTTGCACCGTCTAACAATACTCAAAATACTCACAAGAATACGCTCGATAATATAGAGAGAGAAAACTTCAGTTTCTGGTGTGATTTTCAATTCTAACCTAAGCACCCTATTTATAGGAAATTGCTTAGAACACCAAAGCAGAAAATTTAATAAATTAATAATATAATTATATAAATTTCCTACGCATGCCTAGAATCTGATTTCAGCCATCAAACACATGTTAAAGATGCCCCCAAACATTCCAAAAACGTTTTTCTTATTTAAAATAATTTAAACTTCCAAAAATCAATTATTTCGGAGCTTTGAAACTTCAATAATTCACAATAAATAGCCCTTTTATCAGAAAATTCAAATCTCGCGACTTTTTATAGGAAATTCAATTCTCTACAACTTTGTAGAAGAAAGTTTTTCCAAATTCCAAACAGATATTGACCGAAATCCACAAAGCAGGCGATTTTTTGTGTTATAATCAAATTTCAATCAATAAATGGGTCCGCCGACATATTTAACATGTTTTAAACATTTATTGCAAAAAATACTCTTCCTCCTCATATACTCATATGTCCCACATTCGTTGTAAAAATATCACCATTATTATATTATTAAAATATAATAATATATTTAAATGAATTATTTTATCAGAAAAAGATAAAATTTCAATTTTCAACAATTGTCACATTAAAAATTTTCTCCATCTATATCCACATAAAATCAATATTTTCCTCATCATATGAATCAATAATTATTTATTCAAATAATATTACAGAATCACAATATTGGCGGTAGACGGGTCCTCAGGAAGAGGGGCTTTCAATAAGAATTTATCCTTCTTGGCGCAATTGATTAGGTGACCAAACCTCTCCTTAGAGCAGAACTTTCTAGACATTGCCAATAATGTTATCTAATAATATTATTGAGGATAATATGAATTATTGCTTCGATAATAAAAAATACGTGTAATGACAATTATTGAAACGACAAGAATATAAAATATCAACGCATGACAATTATTAAATCAATAAAATCTTGAAGTAATTACATCGTAACCATTATTGAGTAGTGCCTTTTACGTAAGAATCAATAATTGGTGTGCAATACTGGTGTCTTCATCGTGTTTTATCCAAAGTATTTTTTAACAAGATTAATTGTGAATAACTACGCCACTTATTTTTGTCGTTTTTCTTCATCCAATCGCTTTCAGTTATGGGGCCCACACGGGTCGCACTGCACTGTCATTACGAATATTCCCCCGACAACGATTTAATATTTCACGACCAAACGAATATTCCCAAACAACAATGAATATTTTATAACCACTTGCTTATTTTGAAATATTTGCGTATTTTACCCCTAACTATCCACATTAATCAAATCAACCCTTACTATTTCAAAATAATAAATAGAGAAAATTAAATTTTATTAATAATAAGTTGGGGTCTTACATGTGATCACATGATTCCTAGGCTCACATGATACTGCAATTTATATGGAAAGCAGTAAGTAGTTATATATATATAAAGTCAGAAAATATATATATACAGATTGGATCAACCACCATGAAAGCAACTCCATGGGGATCGAAATGTAAATATATAAAAGCGGTAAATATATATATATATATATATATATATATATATATATATATATATAAAACATGATCAACCGCCACGTAAGTAAACTCCAAAGTGACGAAATGTAAATAAAGCTATAAAAGCGATCAAGCGCCACTTAAGTAAACTCAGGCAGATGAGAATGTAAATAAAGTTGTAAAATGCCACGTAAGTAGACTCAGTGCCTAGAAATGTAAATATATATATGTACAAATATATATATAAAAGTAGTAAACGCATAGAATGTAAATCCAGGGCTCATCGGATATGTCAGACATCAATTATATATATATATATATATATATATATATATATATATATAAAAGTAAATAAATGCAGGATGTAAAATCCGGGCACATCGAATGAGTTTGACCACGGTTTATATATATATATATATATATATATATATATATATATAAGCAGATAAACGCTCCGGACGAAAAGTTAAGCTCAATCGAGGCATAACTTCGATAATGTTAGTCCATATATATGAAATATATACATATATTAGTATATATATACAGACAAAAATGAAAATCACGGACCAAAGTTTGGGAAAACACACTCACACGACTATCAACGTGTACAACAGTGTGTGATATATGAGAAAGAGGCTTTATAGAATGTAAGAAGGCTTACAGTGGGCTGCCAAAGTAGACTTCTTAGACTTTAAATGGATAAACACTCGACTCATCACGGATAAAAAGTAGCTATATGTGAGCTAACTAGTGTTTAATGAAGAGAAACATTCAAAAGATGTGTATGCGAGAGAGAAAAATGGGCGGGGCTTCCTCGCTTTTTCCTTCTCTCTCTCCTTGAATGGGTGACCCTCTCGGCTATATTTATAGATCGATGGCGCGATTGTACTGGCGGTTGCATTATAGCTATACATGCGGCACATGCAATTGTGTACATGTGGCTGGTCATGGTGGATCCGAGCCTCGTGGGTCCCGTCATCTCGTAGTACGTGCAGTCGTGCACTGTAATGTCCGTTCAAACTTGCAGAACTTCAATCCGAGCATCCGAATGAAGTATATTTGTACTTCTTCGGATCGCTTGTGTTGAGATTTACATAATGACATGGATTAGAGGTTGTACGAAGTCAGGAAGAGGGGTCTATGCCCATGGTCTTAAAGCATTAAATTCTATCCAAAGTACTGCCACACGTAATAGTCACTCAGGATTGTCAATCCTTGGCTCTTGTGGGACATTGTTGTATGTATGTATGTATGAAGTGTTGAGATGATGTGCCATTTGTCGAAGGAACAAAATGATGTGTGACTCCTTGTCGGGGTTATCGCCGGTTTGAGTTGAAAGTAGACGTTGCTCAGGGTTACAGCTGAGATTGGACCATTTGTTGGTATGCTGTGACATCATCTTGTTGAGACAGTAAGATAACGTTTTGACTCCTCACCGGGGTTATCGCCGATTTAAGCGGAAAATAGACGTTGCTCAAGGTTACAACTGAGATTGGACTGCTTGTTTGTATGCCTCACTGTCATCTTGATTGAAGCTGATTGCATGTGTTTGCAACAAACATTTCCGAGGTTATCACCGAAACTGCAATGGCATCCCTTGGGGTTATCACCAAGGATGGGGTTGCTACTCCCAGTGTTGTCTCTGGGACTGGAACTGAACGTCGCAGTGTTATCACCGAGACAGGACTGTCCTCTCCGGTGTTGTTGCCGGTCTTTAGATCTGCATATCTCGGGGTTATCTCCGAGATTGGAAATGACACTCCCGGTGTGTGTTCTGGATTTGAGATGATGTTCCCGGTTTGTGTTCCAGGTTAGAGCTGAACTTCCGGTAGTATCTGGCATGGATGTAAGTTGTCTTTCAGGGTTATCTCCAAAAGACAAATCTACCCTCCTGCAATGTTAGGAATAGGAGTGCAGAAAATTTCGAGTGTCTACAGATGCCCCTCTTTATCATATTCATGCAATTCAAGGCATGGATAGGATAAAGAATCCTAGACACTTGAAATGCAAGCAAGATAAACATGATTCTATATGCATCAACATGATGCAAATGCATGATGCATGATTGCCGTGTAATCCTGCTTGGATGACAATCACTGATGGCTTGGACATGCTATCTAAGTCTTCAAGGATGTTGACGTTGGGACTACCACCAAAGTCTTGAATCCTAGACACTGGTTTATACTCCGTAGAGGTACCTCTTATGTGGAAGAGATCTGTGGGAATAAACCTGTCTGTTTTGAGGATGTGTATAACATGTTCCCTCATACTGTCGCAATTACTGCCAACAGTTTTATTGCTGTCAGGGTTGCCTGACCTCCGTTGATGTATGTATCACCAGATGAATCCCTACTGGGTGCATTGTCAAGGCTGCTTGACCTTCATTGATGTGAGTATCAATGGTTGCATTGCGTTGTAACCCCCGCCGGGGAGACGTAGATGTTTAAAGGATGTGCGTTGTGACCCCCGCCGGGGAGGCGTAGATGTTTGATAACTTCGGCGTTATAACCCCCACCGGGGAGGTTTGATATTTCGTGGTTCCGCGTTGTAACCCCCGCCGGGGATTGTTTAGGGTTGTAACCCTACAAATGTCGGCATCGGACCTTTGTGGGGTATTGCCGAGCATGGTTTATGAAAGCTGAGCTCATTGGTATAGTATATCCCGCATCCAGGTGAATACCATTGAGACGACGGGAGTTTAACTCTGACCGACGAGAAACCAGGATTTCAGGCTGTTCCGCTCCATCGCGTAGCATTTTTATTCCTGATTTGGCCTTTTAGCTTGTGAGACCTCCTTTGCAACTCTAACTGGAGCGAGCTAGAGGTGTGGGACCCATGTAGGGGTGCCGCAGGTGTACTCAGAGGAGCAGCAGTTAACTCCGCTGGCCTGTCGATCGTGCTATGTATAGGTGGTCAAGTTGCTTTTATAAGTCATTTTCAAGTTCTTGTGAACGAAGGAAATCCGAGAGCTCTTCTTCGGATCTGCTGAGTTCGGGCAACTTTCTGCATATTCTGCCACCGTAAAAGTGTTCTTCACTGTCCTGGTAACACATGCATGTATTTTTTTCCAATTTTTGTCCGTTGGAAAATGACTATGAAATGCATTTAGACACATAGTAGTGAATATACATGCTGATATGACTTGATAAAAAATATTCAACATAGCAAATGTTAGTATTAAACCATGCTGAATATAATGATGTGAAAAAATTTGACTTTTGAAGCAGTCAAATTGGTACCTTTTACTGTCATTTCTTATCCTATCCGAGGACAAATGAGTAAAGGTAGAATAGTAAAATAATCCTGGTAATTAGATTACACTTACGGATTTTTACTGTGATGTGATGAATGCATAAAGGATGTATATGACTGTGTATAGGCGTGCTACTGAATGGCCACCTAGTCATGCCTATGTGCATGTGGATAGTCCCATTTACAAAGGGATTATGGCAAAATTTTCCCAAAATATAGGCATTAAGTAATTATGCATTTTTAACTCTACTGTAGATGTATGTTAAAATAATGTATGTATGCATGTAATCATAGAATGCATTTTGAAAAAGACTCCAGGTACGAAATTACCACACCCTTTCTGAGGTGATTTGGAGACTTGCTATCCAGATATTATGGATCTAGATCAGCCGAGCAGTTCCCGTAGGACCACTTCTAATGTACGAAGGAGGACTTTTGAAGAGCCTCAACGCCATTCTGTGAGACAACCTCATCGTTTGGCAGAGGCGGTGGTACGTCTTATTCGGGTTGAGGTGCCTAATGTCGAGGACGAGGAGGAGGATGTACCGTTTGAGGTTCCTGCTCCTGCTGTACGTGTTCCCCATAGGGAATTGCCAGGTATTCAAGTGGCGAACCCAGATCTTCTAGGTGACTTGAGTAGGCATCCTTCAGTATACCTGTAAGTAAATGAGGTATGAAATTAGATCTTTAATTTTCCTTATTTCCTATTGATGATGAGTCAAGGAATCTGATGTTGATCTGCATTTGATGTAGGTTCCCGGCTTCACACAGCCTCGAGGGAACTGGTTTAGCATCCACTCTATGTATCAGGCCTTACATGATGACTATAGAGCGATCGTCCATGGTTGGGGATTTGGGAGGTTCTTCTCCATTCTACCCCATCCCTGTCCCTGGGGTTACCTCAGGGAATTGTCTGAGCGGTGGTTCCACCAGACTCAGTCACTCCATTTGCTGGACTACGAGGTGATGATGATGACGATGGATTGGCGATTTATCACAAGTATAGAGTTTGGAGGGGAGCCGGTGCCTTGCACGGCGGATATCACCCCTATTGCCGTCAGATCCTTGTTGGGAGTTCCGGCAGAAGCGCTCAAGGGCAAGACTGTTCGTACAGGTCCTTTGAGCATAGATGCTATGAGCGGGCTGTTGAGTGAGCCTATACCCGATGATGTGAGAGTCAGGGATCGCATTCTTCGGCGATTGTTCCTGATGATCATTAGGGGCTGCTTCATAGCAAATAATTCATCTACGGTGTCCTTCGCTTTGATTAGCGCCACTCGACATGTGGACCGTATAGGAGAGTATGATTGGGGTTCCTACACCTTTGCCTACTTCCTTAGTGGAATGCCCATGCGATTGCAGGGCTTGACCGAGGCGTGGTTAGGATTCTACCCATTTCTGCTGGTGAGTGTTTCTCTTGTTCTTTCCCATGTGTGGGTTAAGAGTGTTAACTGACAGCAGATGTTTGCCTTTGTGTTGGCGATTTTGGGCTATGAGAGGCTTCCTTGTTTTGCGTCTCTGTGGCGTGTTAGGTTTAGATACCTATCCACGAGGGCGGAGATGGCATCATTCCATCTTGGTGGAGGTCCCACATTCTTTGAGGGTTTTACTCATTGTCGCCTACAGCTAGAGTTGTTGACTGGCGATGTCATCACATAGATTCTACTACTGGAGAGCATTTGGGAGTTGTCTTTGAGGATGGGTACCCATTTGGAGTAGAGTACATCATTTCCACCTCTGAGATTCCTCTTTTCTGAGATGGAGGATGGGAGCTCTATTTAGGAGAGCGTCTTTATTAGGAGCACTCTGAGGAGAGATTCAGTATGTCGATCTTGCCTCCTGCCAGGCGTTATTGGCCTATTTCGCAGTCCCCCATCATTGACATCCCATTGATGGGTATTGACAGCTTTACATTGTCAGAGGGCCTCTGTTCTCAGGAGATGTTCCAACATTGGTGGATCCCTCGTACGATTGGAGCTCAGACCCGCGCCACACGGTTTATGGGGATATGGTTTCGGGATCCGTGATGATGACGAATTGGCTAGCTAGCTTGTGTCGAGATCGACTCATGTGACCTGATTAATGATTGGACGCAGTAGTTGGATTTGGTCACATCTTTTCATTCGGCATTTGGGGAGAGATCCTGCAGAGGTAGATATTTTTGATCCTTCCAGCTCTGGTGCTGGTCCCTCGAATGACCCATATGGTTTTTCCGGCGCAGATCCTCCTTTGTATAGGCCTGACATCCCTATAGATAGAGATCTAGTGACTCAGGAGGAGTTATATCAGGTGGACAACATCGATGATGTGGACATTGACACCATTTACTTTTTCTGATGTATTTCTTTTAATAGGCCTCTGTTAGGTGTTGGGTAGCTTCGCCCCATTCTTGCTATATCTTTTGATAGGCCTCTGTTAGCTGTTGGGTAGCTTCGCCCCATTTTCACGTATTTTAATTTGTCTGAGAGATGTATTAGATGATGATATACTTAGGAATGTATGCACAGTTTTCCATTCCCTATATCATATTGCCATCTATTGTATCATGCATGTTATAGTTATGCATATATATGTATGTCCAGAGATATTCAGCATTAACCCCTGGATGGTCTTATGACACGGCCCATAGAGATGTCTTCTTCGACAGTTAGCCGTATTGATCATACCCCACCATTTGCGGTGGTAGCTGGTATGCGATCATGGTATGATAGTATATCACCATCGATACGTGGTGATCGTAGATGATTTCTTTGCTGACATCTATGACCTTCTTGATGTTTGAGTTCCTCCGAGGATTTGTAGAGGGCATGCTTTAGAGCCTTTGGAGTGCCGGATGAGCGGGTATTACGCTTTGGGGACGTGAGTTGACTCTACTTTGGAAGAGTATGAACGATTGATGATGCGCCTCTGGATGCAGACCTTGCGTGCACATGGCTATTGGAGACATGAAGCGAGCAGATTCATGACCCTCACCGAATTGAGGCGTAGAGTGGTCGGGGCGAGATTACATTCGACCACGTTATATCCCAAACATTTCTGTTTGTGAGTTTGGCTCGAGGATGACTATGCTGACATTCCGGATTTCACCACTTTGGAGGATCATTGGCGTTTTAGCGAGTAGATGTCTTCGCTTCTATGCGTATTGTCATACGTATACATCATGCCATGTGATACATGGATGAGCTGGATATCGGCGTCATTATGGGCGAGAGCTCTCGGGGAGGGTCGTACCATTGTCTGGAATGATTATCGCGAGAGACCTTGAGGTTGGCTACATCTTCTTGCACTTATCCGTGAGGAGTGTTCACGAGTAGCTTCGGTCATCTTTGTATGTGTGGTTCATGTCACACTTGAGACCGATTGGCACATTTAGATATCATGGATTTTGTTTCACCCATGAGATAGCCATGTCGTACTCCTTTCAGCCTGTGGGGTGTACAGATGTTGTATCTTGGTCCGCTTTCTTGGCAGACATTGGAGATCTATTTGATATATTGTCGTGTTCAGGGATTAGCTCACCCTACAACTTCATTACTCATGCTCCGGGCATGGATTATCTCCCTCTGGCTGGTTTGAGGGGCATGATTACTTACCACCCACTGGCCGTGATGTGTCAATTTGACCAGTTTCAGGACTTCCATCCGTATAGAGGCAATGAGTGAGTCGGTCGCATCACACTGCAGATTTGTCACGGAGGATAGATCCGGGTTGTATACTCTTTGGGATCGGGGAGAGTCGGTTGAGTTTCCTATCAGTCATCCAGGTTGTTCTGCAGAGTATTCCACATGGATGGAGACAGATACTGCATTGGCTGCGGTAGTATCCACAGTGCAAGAGACTGATTTTGACGATGAGAAGCCTATAGAGGAGGTTGTCATTCCCACCGATGACTCGACTGCTGGGTTGCCAGCATTTGTGATAGATTCTCCCACCTCAAGTGCCATCGTTACTCAGTATTCGGCACAACATTTGGAGCAGAGCTTACATCTGATGACCTATGATAGAGATCAGGCTAGGGCCATGATGTTGTGACTCTTGATCGAGAGAGATCTGCTCTGTTAGAGAGGGATGAGGTTAGATCACCGAGGATGCATTGATAGTTGAGCGGGATGCCGCCTTATCTGCTAGGGATGTGGCCATTGCAAACAGACTTGGTGAGATCCCAGATGATGGTCGGATCGCCTCGACATGAGTGCTTACATTGATGAGCATTATGCCACCATGCGGTTAGCCTACGATCTGCTAGCTCGTGTAAATACCCTTGGCGGGAGCTTGTAGTGCTTCTTCCGTCTTGAGAGAGAGGATGCTATGTTAGATCGATAGTTCGCATGTATACAGATCGTAGATAGCTTTGTATTTTTCTGCATGCAGACTAAGCTTAGCCATTTTGTCGTACAAAGACAGATGTATATATCAAATAATTATTATGTATGGGAAATATATTTTGATTCACTTCCTTTTAGTTATGCCTTAATACTTGCTTGATGCTTTTGTTTCTCTAGGGCCTTTGATCTTGATGCATTCTGAACTTATCCTTGATAGATGGACATTGAGACGTCACAAGGTCTCTCAAAGCGGATCATTGATTAGTGAAAATCCTACCAACTTTGGTTTGGTGTCTTTGATATCTGTATGGAAAAATGGAGAGGAGGGTAGTTTCTTCCTCTCGAGATTAATACTTTCCACGGATGGTCGCCAATTACTTCTATTTGTGAGAAGCCTAGTTAATTCTATCTCTTATGGGTTGGTATTGCTCTTTGAGGCACGATCGCAGCTTAGATGGTTACCGAATCTTCTATTTGTGAGAAGAGGTTGGATAATTCCATCCCTTTTATCTGAAATCGATGAAGTGGGGCAATTTGAAGGTTGATCGAGTACCGTGTGACAAGTATGTTTGTTCTGGTAAGGGTTAGACTGCACCATGAATGGCTACCTACGTACTCCTGTTGAAGAGGAGATCAAGTCTGTGTAGTTCGAACCTGGTGTATGAGGTCCAACGCTGAATGTGGAAGGCAGATGGGTGTAGAAGTATTTTTGTTGTTTTTGTGAAGAAAGGGTAGAAATGTTTTTGTTATTTTTTCTTTATTGTGATCGGGCCATATAGAATATGGTTGCCTACGTACCCCCTGGTATCAGGGAGATCAGGTCGACGTAGTTCGCCCCTCGGGACGAATCGCGGTGATTTGAAGAAGCGTAAATCCCATGTTCAAAGGCTATCTTTGCGGGGAAGAAAGTTTAATCCCATAGAGGGGATAAACTGCAAGTATGGAGAAAGTTTAATCCTATCTTGAGGATAAACTGCAGGGGCAAAAAGTTTAATCTCGTCTTTAGGAGAAGCAGGTGTGAAAAGTTTAATCTCGTCTTCAGGAGAAGCAGGTGTGAAAAGTTTAATCTCGTCTTCAGGAGAAGCAGGGGTGAAAAGTTTAATCTCTTCTTCAGGAGAAGCAGGTGTGAAAAGTTTGAAACGGAATAAAACCAGGCTGCTGGCTTGAAGTGTATGTTTCCCTGAGGGGCAGAAGAGTTTATAAAAAGGAGAGAGGGTTCAAAACCGGAATGACTGGTGATTGGATGATTAAAACCAGGATGTTTGTTTCGATGGTTACTTCAGACATAGTACCGTTTCACGGTGTCCGAGTTGATAAGCTGCGGAAATTCATCGCCATCCATTTCTTGCAACCTGAGAGCACCTCCTGTCAATACTTCTTTGACAATAAATGGGCCTTCCCAGTTAGGGGCGAATTTTCCCTTGGATTGATCTTGGTTGTCAATGATCTTCTTCAAAACCAAGTCATGTTGTTTGAATTGCCATAGTCAGACTTTTTTGTTGTAGGATCGTACGATCCTCTGCTGATATAATTGACCATGGAAGATAGCCACAGTTCGCCTTTCATCTATTAGAGATAATTGGTGATACCTGTCGTGTACCCATTGGTCTTCATCCAACTGAGCATCCATCAATACTCTGAGGGATTCCATTTCCACTTCTATGGGGAGCACTGCCTCCATCCCATAGACTAACGAGTAGGGTGTTGCCCCAGTGGAAGCACGCATTGAAGTTCTGTAGGCTAATAAAGTTATGGGCAAGAGGTCAGGCCATCCTTTGTGATTGGCGGACATTTTCTGCATGAACTTCTTGATGTTTTTATTAGCCACTTCAACAGCACCATTCATCTTCGGACGGTAGATGATAGAGTTGAGATGTTTGATGTGGAATTTTCTGCATAATTCCTCTATCATGTTATTGTTGAGGTTTTAAGCATTGTCTGACACAATGACCTCTGGTTGTCTATATCGACAAACAACATTGTTTCTAATGAAAGAAATGATGACTTCTTTAGTAACCCTGGGGAAGGAAGCTGCTTCAACCCATTTGGTGAAGTAGTTGATCATGGTGAATATGAATCGATGTCCATTACTGGCTTTGGACTCGATGGGCCCGATCACGTCCATTCCTCACATTGAAAAGGGCCATGGAGAACTCATATTGTGGAGTCCCCTTGGAGGGGCGTGGATAGCATTCCCATAAATCTGGCATTGATAGCACCTCTTGACGTGATCCTCACAGTCAGCTTTGAGTGTAAGCCAGTAATGTCCCGTTCTGAGAATTTTCTTGACAAGTAGGGGTCCGCTCATGTGAGGGCCACATACTCCACCATGGATCTCATCCATGAGTCGCTGAGCTTGGTCTTTGTCCAGACATCTGAGGAGACCTAATCCTGCATCTCTTTTGTAGAGTGCATCTCCGCTCAGGTAGAATTTCATAGCAAGTCGATGAATCCGCCTCTTCTCAGTTAGGCTCGCCTCAGTGGGTGTAGATCCATCTCGTAGGTACTCCTTGATATGTTGATACCAAGGGTTGTGGATGGGAGGCAACTCATCCGATACTTCTCCAATGTAATTCCCATAGACTGGGGCTTTCTGCATAGCAATTGTGATGCTTGGCATGTTTTCCTTGTCAGGTATGTAAACCAAGGAGGCCAACGTTGCTAATGCATTTGCAAAGTCATTCCTATTACGAGGAATGTGTAGAAAGGAGATTTCTTCGAACTCCAAAGCCATCTGTAGAACTTGCCGATGGTAAGGCAGTAAATGTAATTCTTTGGTTTGATAGATCCCTGTGGATTGCTTGATTACCAATTCGGAATCCCCAAAGACAGTTAACAGCCTGATACCTATTGAACGGGTAAGCTTGAGTCCCATGATACAACCTTCATACTTAGTTGTGTTGTCGGTGTTGATAAACTGCAATTTGACGGCGATGGGATACTGCTCCCCCGTACAAGATATTAAAACTGCTCTGGCTCTAGAGCCTTCTGAGTTAACAGCTCCATCAAAATACATTTTCCACGAACGGCATATATCGTACTGATGTGTTAGCTGAATTGTCATTACTCCTTTATCAGGAAAATATGTTCCTAAGGGTTTGTAAACCCCTATAGGTGTAGCGGCCAATTAATCTGCAATTCCTTGACCTTTGACCGAGCTTTTTGAGTCGTATGTAGCGATGTCAATTGTCTTTGTAGGATCAAGCGCCATCCGGACGGTTGATAATTCAGTATGGGTTTGCTGAACACATACTTAAGAGGATCCATACAGGATATGAGATGGGTTGTGTGACCATGGAGATAATGCTGTAATCTCATGGAAGCCCATGCTAAAGCACAACAAGTCTTTTCGATCAAAGTGTACTTCTGTTCATTGATGCTGAATCTTTTGCTGAGGTAATAGATAGCTCGCTCTTGGCCTCTATTTTCTTTCTGCCCTAGCATACAGTCCATAGCATTGTCATTTATGGACAGGTACATGAACTAGGGAACATCATCCCTGGGAGGTACCAAAATAGGAGAGTTGATCAGTTGCTCCTTAATTGTGAGGAAGGCTTTTTGACACTCGTCATTCCATTTCATGGAGGAGTTCTTCCTTAACAATTTGAAGATTGGCTCACAGGTTGCCATGAGTTGAGAAATGAATCAGCTAATGAAGTTGACCCTTCCCAAAAATCCCCGTATTTCCTTCTCTGTCTGAGGAATGGGCATTTCCTTGATGGCCTGGATTTTGGTAGGATCCAGTTCAATCCCTTTGTGGCTAACTAGGAAGCTTAGCAACTTGCGACTTAACACCAAAAAGCGCTTGGCGAGATTCAACTTTAAGTTGAACTTACGCAACCTGTTGAACAGCTTCTTAAGATGGTCTAAATGGTCATCCTCCTTCCGGGATTTGACAATGATGTCATCCACATAGATCTCTATCTCTTTGTGCATTAAATCATGGAAAAGAGCCATCATAGCTTGTTGGTAGGTTACCCCGGCGTTGATGAGGCCGAATGACGACCGTCTGTAGCAAAAGGTTCCCCAAGGCGTGACGAAAGCACTTTTCTCATGATCTTCCTCAACGACCATAATTTGATGGTACCCCGCAAAGCAATCAGCAAAAGAGTACATGCCATACTGAGCAGTATTGTCAATGAGAATGTTGATAAATGGCACGGAAAAGCTATCTTTAAGGCAAGGCTTTGTTCAAATCCAGATAATCCACGCAAACTCGCACCTTTCCCCCTGGTTTAGGCACGGGAACAATGTTGGATATCCACTCCGGATATGTAGACACCATGATGATGCCAGCTTGAAATTGTTTCACAATTTCTTTTTTAACTTTTAAACTCCACTCAAGTTTCAATTGCCTGAGCTTTTGCCTAACTGGCTTGAATCCTTCTTTAATGGGAAGGCGATGAAGAACAATGTCAGTGGACAATCCCACCATGTCTTCATGAGACCATGCAAACACATCCTGGAATTGGGCTAACAGTGCAACCATGTCATTCCGTTAATTTGTGGTAAAGTCTGAACCAATCTGGATTAGCTTAGGGTTGTCTAAGGTTTCGAGACTGAAAGGAGTGGTTTAATCAAGATTGGGTTTGGGTTTGTCGGCGACCCATTCCTTAATCTCTTGAGGTGTATCAATGTCCTCTTGGATGTCCATCAAGTCTGAGTCCAACTTTGCATCAAAGTTACAACCCTTGTGGAGAGAAGGTACCTCATCAGCAAGTACAGGCACATCTAAATTCAGAGTCCTGAAATAAAAATATGCTTGCACTTAATATATGCAACTGTTCGATCATACAAAAGTGTTAGCATGTACGTGATAAAATAACTGCTAGTGTTGTAAAGGAAAACAAACAATTAAAGTTATGCGGCGGAAGTTTGAGGAACCTGTTTATGCTTGTGAGGATTCCTGTGAGTGGAACTAGAAGAATGGCCTAGCCTGGCTGTCCCAATTTGATTGGACATTTGGATAGGGTGCTTAATACCCTGTTGATCCTTACCAAGCCCTTGTCCAGGTTGATAACCCAATAACATCATTTCTTGAGTGGATGACATAATCTCATCAGAAATCTTGGGTACGGGAAGTGGCACTCCAATAGAATGGTATTGCGTGTTACTCACTTCCAGAGTATGGAAACTGGCCGACTCAACTTCTGAATTGAAGCTGATAATTGGTAGAGTTCCTAATCTAGGACATTCCGGCTCAACATTGACAGTGACTAGACTGTTGTTGATGATGTATTTGAGTTGTTGATGTAAGGTGGAGGGAACAACTCCAGCTATGTGTATCCATGGTCTCCCCAATAGCAGGTTGTATCCTGAATCTATCTTAAGGACGTGGAATGATACGTTGAATGTATTAGGACCAATCTCAATTGGCAATTCAATCTTTCCAACGAAATTTCGCCGAGATCCATCAAAAGCTCGGATGATCGTATGGCTACTTTGGATTCGATTGAGATTGATGTTCATCTTCACCAAGGTGGCATAAGGACAGATATTCAGAGATGAACCTCCATCTATTAATACTCCAGCTAGCATGTACCCGGAAGACAACACTGCGATGTGCGGTGGGTTTTGCGATAATAGGTTCCTTGGAGGTATGTCGTCATCGATTGAAGGATATCACATTGCTGTTGAAAATGTGATCAACCAAATGTTGAAATTTTTCTACATTCACTGATTTTGGCAGGTAGGCTTCTTCCAAAACCTTTAGCAAGATCTTCTGATGCTCCTCGGAAGAGAAAACCAGGTCCAGAATTGAAATCTGGTGTGGGCTTCGTTGTGGCCCATAGTACAGAGGAATTTTTCAATCTTCTCTATGGGCAACTTCCCATTTGCTTCGCAAGTAGGCTTGATAACCCGTTGAGGAAGGTACAATGGATTTTCTTTCGACACTGTAGCAGTAGTATGAGACGTGGATCCTTCAGCTTCTCCATAATTCCATGGAACTTTGTGTAAGTTGACAACAGGATGTTGTAGTCTACAAGGTAAAGGAATTGGCTCTAGTGCGGCCACTTTCAAAGGATTGTCAGCTCCTTTGAGATGAATTGGTTGTATGGGAAATACTTTGACAGTCTCATCATCCACTTCGGATATAACTGTTGCTGATCCCTTCCATTGGGTGGGGCATGCATTCCCACCCTTAAGTTGCACAGTGTAATCATCCGCTATTTGCAGGACACTGCTATCAATAAGATTCTAAATGAGATGGCAGAGTGCCCAGAATTCTTCTGTGCTGTGACCGTGAGAATGTGAATGATAGTGACACATTTCATCAGGATTGAACCGCCCTGAGCGGGGATTGATTGGAGGTAGAAGGAATGTGATTCTTCCTTCGTTGATCAACATTTGAAATATCTCCTCCATAGATTGGCCCAAATAGGTGAATTCCCTTTTATTGGCGAAATCCCGATGGGCTTTAGCACGTGCTCGCTTTGCAACCTTATCCTCCATAGCTTCGCTTTCTGAAGGTGTTGATGAAGCATTCATAACAAATGGAAGGAGATAAGCGTGCTCCTACCTGATTAATTGGCGTGTCACTTGATGATGGTGGGTCACTAGTTCTGCCAATTGCTCAATTTGTTTGCCAATAGCTTTCATCTTTCGTTCCATGGTATACTGGAACTTTGCATAATCCCATTTGTCAACACCGTCTTTGATGGGTTGGGATGATTCACCAGTAGAATTGGAACCATGTCCAGTGCTCCAACTGATCATGTTGACCTCTTCTTCTTTGTGTTGAGGAAGAGGGTTATCTTGAACGTGAGGTTGATCGGGTTTAGTGACCACGATCTCACCATTGTCTATTAGATCTTGAATCTTATGCTTCAAGGCCCAACAATCTTGAGTATCATGTCCGGGTGCCCCGGCATGGTAAGTACACTTCCGAGTAACATTAAAACCCTTCCCATTAGGGTTGGCTAGTGGAAGAAGATGTGTAATTTTCCTTTGAGTAGTCAGAAGAGCAAGAATATTCTCGAGCGAGTCCCCTAAAGGTGTGAACGTTCGAGGCCGCTTCACTTCTCCACTTTTAGGTAATGGAGGGTTTGAAGATTGTGCTGGAAAAGGGGAGTAGTTTCTCCTCTGCATAGGCATGCTTGGATTGCCTTTTTGTCCTTGTAGTATTAAAGAAACATCCTCCTCTTTCATTTTATGGACCCTCCGGGGGTTGTTTCCATAAGATCTGGACTAGATGTGCTCAGCAACAGCTTTAAGAGAGGCTAGGTCTTGAATCTTACCGGACTTCAATCCCATTTCAGCCATCTCGCCATGTTTGATCATTTCAGAAAATGGCTTGCCAATACCAGTTAAAACTCTTTCATAGAAAGGGGCTTCCTGTATATCTATGAAAGTGTGACCATTTTCGATTACATCATGGAAGGAATAACTTGAGCAGCAAGGTGCCTCCACCTTTGAGCATACTCTCTGAATGACTTATTAGACTGTTTCTTGACTTTGGTAATTTGGTACCGGTCAGGAGCTATCTGCGATTGAAAACTGTATTGAGTGAGGAAGGCGTGGGCCAACTCTTCCCAACTATGGATCTTAGAGTTGCCTAATCTGGTATACCATGAACGGGCTTCTCCGGTGACTTTTACGAAATAGGTGATTACGAGCTTTTCATTCTCAGCATAAGATCCGAGTTCTCCAATGAACACTTTTAAATGTGTATAAGGATCCCCTAATCGATCATACTTTTCAAAATTAGGAGCTTTAAATTTCTCAGGATAATGAACACCAGGGAATATGCAAAGGTCTGTATATGAAACACTGCCATGAGTTCCAATCCCTTTGAGAACACGAATGGTTTCCTCTATTTGAAGGACTTTCTTCCTGATGTCACCGTTGTCTGGATCTCCTTGGAGATGGGTGCCTTCAGTGTCTTTGTTGGTTGTATCCAACTGATGTTCTAGAATTGTTTTTTCCAGACCTTGAACTCCTTGTGTAAAGGGTTCTATATGTGTAGGTATCTTCGTACCCTGAGTAGACTGGTGTAATTCTTTCAGTAGAATAGCCAAGTCTATGATTTGTTTACTCAATCCGTCAAATTCTTCTCCGGAAACAGGATTAGACTGTTCGAAAGAAGACATGATTGGCTGTAGGCTTGTGGCCTTTTTGGATTTTGAGTGGGTAACAGGCCCAATTGCTTCCTTACAAAAGACTTATGTAGTTTAGTCTTAGGGTAATATAAATGTTATCATAACATGTTCATTTTAGGAATTTGTCCTGCAAAACCAATTTGTTAATTGATAACATGTCATGCACAGATATTCTTCATATTTTCCATTACATATGGATGAACATGGAATAAAATTACAAGTAAATGCTTTTACAAGTAATTGAAAATGGAAATAATAAAGAGACTTTCCTTCGCGTTTGGTTTATCAGAGGTTGACCTATCTTAGGGTTACTCTCGCGGCTTTTCGGCATGAAGGTTCCCAGATCATTGCAATCTACTCAACGGGAAGTTAATCCGGTCTTTCAAATGGAGCAAATCTGAGTGGTGCCTTTCCTGAGCCCCGGTGAATTATTCTTCCCACGGGTCCAGTAATCAAACACCGACAGGATAGCCTCCTGATGGAGGGACCACACAACATACATTCACATACAACGTGTCTCACCGTTTATGCAAAATGATGACATGTGCGAAGCACTAATATCACAGATAGATATTTAGCAGTGCAATAATTAAGATGCATTCGTACACATTCATCAAAAATATAAATGCAACAATCACAAACAAGCATAAAATAATTTTGAAAATCTTGTAATAGTGGCTTAAGCCCTCTTACTGGAGTCCCCAGCAGAGTCGCCACCTGTCGACGTCGGGATTTTTGGTGTCCCTTTTCGTTACTTGTTCTTTGGTGTTCTCATGTTAATGTAAGATTTGTTTGAAAAAACAAGTGAAAAAGGTCCGACATGTATAATGTCGACAATTGACTTTAAGAGTCGCCAGTTGGTGTATTTAACTGGTTGCACCAACGTAACCGAAAAGGTTAGCAAATTGACCCAATGATTTGACACTGCTAAACAGGTCTGTGAAATCGAGATTCATTAAGGGTTCGGGGGCTTGATTATGCGGAGGGAAGGTGTTAGGCACCCCCCAACATCCGTGTTACCATGGTGACCGCCACTCTTCAAAGAAATTGTTATATGAATGTGTGTGTGTGTGGATCAATGTGCAATTTATTTGAAAGTAGTGCGAGGTCTCGTTCACACCTATATACACAAGGTTTGAATTTTGTAGAAAAATTCAGTTTTAACCAAGATATAGCAATGAAGTTTTATAAAAGAGATTTTTCAAACCCTGTGCTGAATAGGAATTGAGACCTTTTCATACTTCCATTTTATTAAATGTTCTGCTTGTTTGCTTTTATTTTCGAGATGCAGAGAAAATAATATACAACAGTGCCGAACTCCTTATGGGCATGACAACCATCCAAGGAAACTCGAGAATTGTAAAATAATGTACAAAGTTGCTTAATGACTAAAATGTCCATCATGGGAACCAGAATCTAGATTGAAGAAATGAACACTGTGATCACATGATTCCTAGGCTCACATGATATTGCAATTTGTATGGAAAGCGATAGCGTTATATATATAAAAAGTCTGTAAATATATATAAGCAGATTGGATCAACCACCACGTAAGCAACTCCATGGGGATCGGAAATGTAAATATATAAAAGCGGTAAAATATATATATATATATATATATATATATATGAACATGATCAACCGCCACGTAAGTAAACTCAAAGTAGGAAAAAATGTAAATAAAGTCATAAAAGCGATCAAGCGCCAATTAAGTAAACTCCAAGCATGATGAGAATGTAAATAAAAGGCATAAAAGGCCACGTAAGTAGACGAACTGATATTGAATTGTATATATATATATATATATATACAAATATATATATAAAGCGAGAACGCATTAGGATTTAAATCGAGACTCATCGGATTTGTCTCGACAACAATTATATATATGTATATATATAAAAGCGAGTAAACGCATAGAATGTAAAATCTGGCTCATCGCATGTAGTCGACCACATTTATATATATAGTATATATATATATATATATATATATATATATATAAAAGGATAAACGCTCCAGGGGCAATCAAGTGCAAGCTCAATCGAGGCATAACTCGATAATGTTAGTCCATATATATGAAATATATACATATATTAGTATATATATACAGACAGAAATGAAAACCACGGACCAAAGTCCGGGCAAACACACTCACACGACTATCAACATGTACAACAATGTGTGATATATGAGAAAGAGGCTTTATATAATGTAAGAAGGCTTACAGTTGGCTGCTAAAGTAGACTTCTTAGACTTTAAATGGATAAACACTCAGCTCCCGCCGAATAAAAAGTAGCTATATGTGAGCTAACTAGTGTTTAAAGAAGAGGAAACACTCAAAAGATGTGTATGCAGAGCAAAATGGACAAGGCTTCCTCGCTTTTTACTTCTCTCTCTCCTTGAATGGTGACCCCTCGGCCTATATTTATAGATCGATGGTCGTAGAAGTACACTGCGATGACCCATGATTTATTACTACTTGGTTGGTCGTGGTGGATCCAAGCCTCGCATGGTCCCGTTGTCTCTCGTAATGCGATGCGATCGTGTAATTGTAATGTCGCTTTCGAACTTGCAGAACTTCAATCCGAGCATCCGAACGAAGTATATCTGTACTTCTTCGGATCACTTGTGTTGAGATTTACGTAATGACATGGATTAGAGGTTGGACGAAGTCAGGAAGAGGGGTTTATGCCCATGGTCTTCAAGCTTCAAATTCTATCCAAAGTACTGCCACACGTAATAGTCACTCGGGATTGTCAATCTTTGGCTCTTGTGGGACATTGTTGTATGTATGTATATATGAAGTGTTGAGACGACGTGTCATTTGTCGAAGGAACAAGATGATGTGTGACTCCTTGCCAGGGTTATCGCCGTTTTGAGTTGAAAGTAGACGTTGCTCAGGGTTACAGCTGAGATTGGACCACTTGTTGGTATACTGTCATATCATCTTGTTGGGACGGTAAGATGACGTGTTGACTCCTCAAGGGGGGTTATTGCGGCTTTTAAAAGAAAAGAGCGTTGCTTTCAAGGTTACAAATCGAGATTGGATTTGCTTGTTTGTATGCCTCACTATCATCTGGATTGAAGCTGATTGTATGTGTTTGCAACAAGCATTTTCGAGGTTATCGCTGGAACTGCAATGACATCCCTTGGGGTTATCACCAAGGATGGGGTTGCTACTCCCAATGTTATCTCTAGGACTGGAACTGAACGTCGCGGTGTTATCGCCGAGACAGGACTGTCCTCTCCAGTGTTGTTGTCGGTCTTTAGATCTGCATATCTCGGGGTTATCTCCGAGATTGGAAATGACACTCCGATGCGTGTTCGATTTGAGATGATATTCCCGGTTTGTGTTAGGGTTGGAGCTGAACTTCCGGTAGTATCTGGCATGGATGTAAGTTGTCATTCAAGGTTATCTCCAAAAGACAAATCTACCGTCCTGCAATGTTAGGAATAGGAGTGCAGAAAATTTCGAGTGTCTACAGTGATTTATGTTGATGACATATGTGATACCCCAATTTTTATGAAATAAAAGTATTCAATTTTTCTATTTTGGTAAATAGTTAAATTGATAAAAGTGTAAAGTTAAGGGTCATATCTGAAAAAATTTTAAAGTAAGTAAGTTGTCATAAAATAACCGGTAGTAAAAGTACAGTAATACGCGTGGTTTCATAGTAGCACACGGTATTGATTATTGATGCTTACGTGAAAAGTCACTCAGTTATACTCAATTATTGTTACAGTAATTGCTGCATCATATCTCTCATATTATTGATTCAATTATTGTCACAGTATCATTTGAATAATATGATATATTATTAAATCAATAATTGAGATGGCAAAGTTATTCATATTATTATTTTCAATATTTATAATGTCTAGAAGTTCTGTCAATGAGAGGTTTGATCACCTAATTGCGCGCCAATAAGGAGAAATCCTTATTGAAAAGCCCCCTCTTTCTTGGGAACGACCTGGTTGTTAAATATTGTGAGTTATAATATTAATGATGAATGTTATTAAACATCGAATTTGAGTTCGGAGTTGAATTTGGAGACGCATACATGATATTTGAGTCCGAAAAGATGAAATTAGTAGAAATAGACTATAAATAAAAAATTTGATGGGGTTGACTTTTTGGTCAAAAAAGTCAACAGTTGACTTTTTCAAAAAAAGTCAAACTTCAAAATTTCAAAAATAAAATTGTTGAGAAAAATATTTCCATTGTGTTGGGATTATTAGTGTTAGTGGAAATTGACATTTATTTCGATAGTAATTGATGTCTGGAAGTTATATTGACCAACCGGGTAATTAATCGGGTAAATGAGCAATTAATTGCTATTAATTCACATAATTATAACTATTTGTTCATATGTGTGTACTATTGATTCACATTCTTGTACTATTAGGGGAGTTGGTGCAAGATTGATAATACTTACATGACTAAGTTAAAAATAGAGGTATAGATGAAGGTACTATACTGTAATTCGTATTTTCACATGATTATAACTATTGATTCACATGATTGAACTATTGATTCACATTATTTACTATTTGGGGAGGTGGTGCAAGTTTGATAATACTTGCAGGACTAAATTAAAAATGAAGAAAAAGAGGAAGGTATTATACTGTAATATTTTGAGCCCCAAAACGTGCAATTATCGAAACTATATTTTCCTATAAATAGAAGCTCATTCTTCCTTCATTTCTCAGCAATTCACTAAAGGTATAGAGCAATTATTATAGAGAGAAATTATAAAGAGAAAGAAGAAGAGAAGTCTGCTACCTCACTATTCCAGTATCCAGTTTTCTTCTAAGGTAAAGGATATTGTTATTATAGTAAGGTCTATTATTTCTTTCGTATTCATGAATAGAGCTATTGTTATTCCATTCCTTATTATTATGTTGGAATAACCTTGTCAGGAATAAGCATGTGAATGATATTCCTATTTACATATGATTTGATTATGATATATGAATGAATATGCAAGTATGTTTGCATTAAGAAAAGTTGTAAAGTCCTTTGATAGATAATATAAACATATGTACAAGGACTTAGAATGAATTGATCAAATGTGTAAGGTTAATCCTACACAAGCAAAACAGCTCTATAAAGTCCTTAAAAAGAAATGATGTACAAGGACTATAAATATAGAAAGATCAAACATGTTAGGTTGATCTTATGTTGTAATAGATAGGCTTGTCTGATCGTCGAGCACTGTACCAGAAATCGTAGTCTGCCAGGAGAGTCAAGGAAAACTCGAGAGCTATCGAGGCAGAATCGTAGTCTGCAAGATAGTTGATCTCGGAGTTCGTAGACTTTCAGGAGAGACGAGGAAGGATCGTAGTGTGTCGAGGAGAAATTCCTCAGGACCATAGTCTGCTGAGGGAGTCATGTTCTGAATCGTAAAGACAGCCTGCCTACAAGCCAACCGAGCATCTGCCGAAAACAAGTAAAGGATCGTAGACTACACTTGGAGTCGTAGAATCTACTTAGTCAAGTAAGGGATCGTAGACTACACTCAGAATCGCAGAGTCTGCTGATCGTATCAAAGGCAGAGATCGTAGTCGAGCAAGATCAGATGAAGACAACAAACACAACGATAGAAATCGTAGAGTGTCAAGATCTGATCTCAGAGTCGTAGTGTCTGCACAGCCAAAGCTGAATCGTAGAGTGCAGAACTAAGACCTCAACATATGTGCTCACAATGCCAAGGCAGAATCGTAGAGCAAATACTAGTATCAATGAATGAGCACTCCCAGAATATCCAAAGGAATGAAGCCTCTGGTTGACACTTCATAAATACGTCCCACCTGAAGAAAACCAGAGTGCACTCAACGAATGGCATGCAAGCTAACAGAAGACCTAAGCACCAACCCAATCAGCATCAAGATTGAGTTGTGAAGTCATTCGAGATGAAGTCTTCCACAAGATGATCATAAAAAGACTTCAGTAGCTGAATAAGGGAAGTCAACATATGCAGTAGCTGTCAAGTAGAAAGATGACAACGATCTTGGAAGCAATAAAGATCGTTGTGTTTGCTAAACGAAAAAGGAACTAATGGAGTGCACACTGAGATACTGGTCAGCCTCTGAAGAACAAGGCTAAAGTGATTAAGCATTGGGTCAGTCCATTGATGATAATTGAACGGGAGATCACAAGGAGAAAGCGAGCTGGACATGCCACAAATCTGAAGTGTCTTGTTATTCAGAAGAGGCCAGAGCAAGGAATCAAGCCATCAATATCTGAGAACAGACGAGGCAAACAGAAGTAATGAAGCATTGCACAAAAAAGAGGAAAAAGTGTTCTACACTAAAGATTAAGTGAACACTCCTCAAGATCGTAGTGTTGTTTCTACAAGTCAACAAAAACACTATGATCAGGTCCATGAAGACATGCATCAGAAACGCAGAGTTCGAATAGTTGAAGACTGAAGCATTGGCAACGATTAAATCTAAAGAGGACAAGAGCTTATTGAGAACATCGATGCAAGGACAACCTCTGATCGAGAAATTAGAAAGGTGAAATAATGTCATTGACCTGCCCAAGACATTAAAGTGACATATCTGATAGGGTTGGTGTAAGACCCCAACTTTTATGAATAAAGATGAATTTTCTATAATTATCATTTTTAAATATTATGGAATAAATTTGATATAATGTTATAGTTGTGGGTAATATTTTGAATTTTGCAAAGTACACAAGTTGTTTATAATATTCGATTGGTCAGGGAATATTCGTACGACGGCACAATTATTGGTGGACCCCACAACGGAATTATTATGGAATTGAGAAAACGACAAAAATATTTTTATGAAAATAACGGCGGAAGTTTTACCGTTAACTGTTGAAACACTCGATGTTAAAAGTACAAGAATACGCGTGATTGCATAGTAGCACACAGTATTGATTATTAATGCTTACGTGAGAAGTCATTCAGTTTTGTTCAATTATTGCTTCAGTAATTGTTGCATAGTATTTCACGTTAATTGATTCAATTATTGTTGATATTTTATATTGAGATGACAAAGTTATTAATATTATTATTTGCAATATTTACGATGTCTAGAAGTTCTGCCAAGGAGAGATTTGGTCACCTAATTGTGCGTCAATAGGGAGAAATCCTTATTGAAAAGCCCCCTCTTTCGTGGGAACGACCTGGTTGATTAATAGTGAATAATAATAATGATGATGAAGTTTTATTTTATTAGTATTATTAATGTAATAAAACAGAAAAACTTTTTATATAAAATAGAATACTTTTATAAAGTTATTCATTTTATTAGGCTAATAGTAAAATCTTTTTATATAAAATAGAATACTTTTATAAAGTTATTCGTTTTATTAGACAATAATTAGATTATATTATATTTTATTATGCATAGTATTTTATAGTGCTCGCATAGTGTTTGCATAGTAAAATCTTTTTAAAAGTTATTCGTTTTATTAGATTATAAATAGAATATATTATATTTTATTGTAAACCAATCTGGACCGTCCATTTAAAGTAAATCGATCTGGACCATTAATGGATTGGTTACTATTCAGTCCATTCTTCTATAAATAAAAGCTCGTTCCTTCATTATTTCTTACAAATTCACTGAAACTCTAGAGAGAGAAACTGTAGTGAGAATTATTCTTCTATAATCTTAAGCGTATTTCTTTAGCGTTCAAGAAAGCTTTGAGCGTAGTCCAAGTTTCTTCAAGTATATCCCCGCCCTACTGTCAGAGTACTCTTATTTATAAGGTAAGGGGTATTATTTTTTTTCATATTCATGAAGAGAACTTCTCTTATTCCATTCTTTATTATTCTGTTGGAATAACCTGTATACGTGGTCTACCCTATACTTGGTGAAATTCTTCTGTTATTTCATTATTTATTATTCTGCTGCAATAACCTATCTATGCGAAGTACCGCATACATGGTGAAATTTTGTTGTTATTCCATTCTTTATTATTATGTTGGAATATCCCGCCACGGTGTTATTACGTTATTTATTATTCTCGACCTAGTTCCGTTATTTTATTATTATTCCGTTAGAATAACCTGCCTATGCTAAGTACCGCATGCATGGTGATTTCTTTTGTTATTCCAATCTTTATTATACTCAGTTGGTTAAAGTTTTGACTTCTATACTATATGAAATTAGTGGAAAATCCTTGATATTTGCGCTTCATCTAGTATCTTTCATGGAAATATTCTTCTGAGCATTCTTAAATTTTACTCTACAAAGAAGTATCATGTTGACAATTTGGACGTTATTAGTTGTTGGATAAATTAATTCTTGAACTTGTTTTATTGAATTCTTATATCATTGTCATCATCCTCATGTTTATATTTTGTTGAAAGTCATATGTGGCCTGTAGTGCATAGATGGACTTGGTGTGATTATGATCAGGGATTATTTGGTATAATCATGACCGTAATATTACAAATAATGTGGTAAAAGTCCTTATTGGCCCGTAGTGCATTGATGGATAGTTGTTGGCATGATCATGACCATTAATGAATACACAAATATCCTTGGCCCGTATTGCATGGATAAATTTTGGTTGTGATACTAATGAATATCCTCGTCAGAAGTGTGGATGATGTGGATTATTTATTGTCGAGTCCCAAATGATAAAAGTGATGAAAACCTTTTAAATCATAAAAGATAGTAGAATTTATTCTCTACTTGACTCTTTTAATGGATTGCATGTTCCGCTATAGTTAAACTTGATGTCTATTATATTTTATCAATTTAACATTGTTGAAGACTAATGATAATTTATTTTGCATTATCTTAGTCATAATATTTCATCGGGCTAGTTGAGCTCACCCTTTCTTTCACCGTTTCTTCTTCAGAAATGAGAACGTAATGGGACTAGCTCTGGGAACGGAGTGACGGTCCCAGATGATAGTATTAGTAGTCCTCACTATTCTATTAAATAGTGTGTTAATAAATGTAATGAGGACTTATTCGAGAGTGGATATTGTCTGTAAGACAATGTTTGTATTAAAACTCACAACTCTCTTTGTTGTATATTTAAGATTTTATTTGTATTCGTACATGTATGTATTTGGCGACTCGAATAGGTGATGTATACCTATTTTGGGGCATCACAGTTGGTATCAAAGCTTAGGGATATGATCCCTGGCTGAGATGTGAGACAAGAACTAGGAGGGGAGAGACGGGGAATTCCTTCGCTAGTATGACCTACCTAAGTTTATTTGATATTTAATTGGTTGGTCAGAGTATAGGGATTATATGTGATATGTTAATTAACCCTTGTTTTGTGGCAGTATTTGAAAATGGCATCCGAGAATGTTGAGAACATCAATGGAGCACAGGAGACCGTTGAGTCTCCACAGATCAATAATCAGGATAATGTGCATCAGGAAGGCGACAATCCTAATGCAAACAACAACACTGACCAAATGATGAACGATGGAATGTTTCGAGGCTTCATGCAATTCATGAAACATCAAAGTAGAGAGTGGCTCTCGTCCAAAAAATGTGGAAACACCGCAACTCTCTGGGACGGTCACCGCCAAACAGTTCAAGGAGCCGGGACCACGTGAGAGTTTTTGAGAGCCAAAACCACTTGGCAAAGTGAGACGTGGATAAAGCAGATCAACAAGATATTTGATGTCTTGGGATGTTCCGAGGAGCAAAAGGTTCTCTTTGCCACCTTCATGTCATGCGCGGCAGAGGCAGACATCGGTGGGAATCAGAAGCGCACTCAACCCGCCGCAGATCAAGATTTCTTGGGAGAAGTTCCAAGAACTGTTCAACGACAAGTAATTTCCCAAAAGTATTCGTCACATGAAAGAGGTAAAGTTCATTAAACTAGAACAAAACAACATGATCGTGTCGCAGTACGAAACCAAGTTTGCCGAGTTGTCCCGGTTTGCGTCCCATTTGGTTGATAATGAGGAGAGAATGACGCGAATATTTTTAAGAAGTTTAAAACCCGAGATACGCCAATATCTTATCTCTCATAAACCGTGTTTGTATTAGATGTTGTTAATAGGGCTCTCATTATCGAGCGCGATAATGAGTCAGTTAACCCAACCAAAAGAGAGCAAATTAGCAAAATGATAATACCGGTGATAATACCATCAAAGCGATGACAATAAGCGTGGAGGGAATTAACATGCCAGAAATGGTAACCACTTCGGTGGTAATCATGGCCAAAGCAATAAGAATGGACATTTCAAGAAGAGGAGATTCAACAATGATGGAAAGACGTCAAGACTACACACTGTTGTTAAGGAAGGAGAACGACCACCCATCATATGCTTCAAATGTGGAGGGAGGGACACATCACCCAAACTGCGTGATGCCGTCCAAAGCATGTTATAATTATGGAAAAGAAGGTCACCTAGCCCAATTTTGTCGTTCATCGAAGACAAGTTCAGCTAGGATGGAGGCACCAAAGGATGCCCCCAAAAAAGTCAAAGCCAAGAAGGCAAGGAGGAGAGCGTTTGTCGTGACCTCCCAGAAAGCAAGGAACCCGAATGAGGTCATCACGGGTAAGCTTATCATAAACTCTAAATAAGTATATACCTTATTTGATTGATACGGTTCTACCCATTCCTTTATTTCTCCTACTTGCGCCAACGCTTAAATTTGACTCAGGAGAAATTAGACTTTGACTTATCTGTTGAAACTCCGTTGGGAGAAACCTTCATTACATCCATCGCTTATAAGTCTTGTTTGGTTCAAATTGGTACCCTCACATTACTTGTCGATCTTATTTCATTGAAAATACTTGCATTTGACGTAATTTAGGATTGATTGGTTAACTACTCATCATGCAAAAATTGATTATTTTCGTAAGATGTTAGCTTTCATATTTCTAATCAACCTATTATGCTAATTCAAGCAACCAAACCATTAAAATCAATCATCGCTATCTCAAGCCATAAAGCTATTTATTTATTGAAAAACGGATGTCAAGCTTTCTTAGCTCATGTCACGGATCTAAACAAAAATACGCCGCTTTTGAATGATATTTCTATTGTTAATGAATTTCCGACGATTCCCTCAAGAACTTCCCGCCTACCCCTTAACGTGAAATTAAATTTTGTATCGACCTTGAACCCAGACAAAACCCATTTCCAAAGCCCCATATCGAATGGCTCCTATTGAACTTCGTGGAGTTAAAGACCCAACCGCAGGAATTGTTAGACATTGGCTTTATTCGTCCCTAAGTACTTCTCCTTGGGGTGCTCCCTGCTCTATTCGTGAAGAAGAAAGATGGGAGTATGTGATTTTGTATTGATTATCGGGAGTTGAATCATGTCACCATCAAAAATAGGTACCCATTACCACGTATTGATGACCTATTTGACCAATTGTAAGGCGCCAAATTCTTTTCAAAAATTGATCTTCGTTCTGGATATCACCAATTGAAGATTAGAACCGATGACATTCCAAAGACGGCTTTCAGAACTCGGTACAGGTATTATGAATTCCTATTCATGTCTTTTAGATTGACTAATGCTCCTGCTACCTTCATGGATATGATGAACTGAGTATTCAAGGAATATTTGGATCACTTTGTGGTCGTCTTTATTGATGACATCCTTATTTATTCCAAAATCCGTGAAGATCAACACTTGAGGCTGATACTCCAAAAGCTTCGTGAATATAAGCATTATGCCAAGTTAAAGAAAATGAGTTTCGCTCGAGGAAGTAGCATTCCTTGGGCACGTGGTATCAAGTCATGGAATATCCGTTGACCCAAGAAAGATGAAGTCATTCAAAGTCGGGAGCAACCTAAATCAATGATCAAGCACGTAGCTTTTCGGCTTAATTTGGTTATTATCGGAGATTCGTAGAAGGGTTTTTCGAATCGCTACTCCATTAACTCAAATTGACTCAAAAGATACAAAATTCTATTGGAGTGAGGAATGTGAGAAGAGTTTTCAAGAACTCAAGAGAAGACTCATTTTCAAGACTGCTCGACAATACCATCCTGCCTTGAGGAGGATTTGTCATCTACAAATGATGCTTGTGCAAAGGGTTAGGATGTGTTCTCATGCAACATGGGAAAGTCATAGCCTATGGCTCTCGATTAACTCAAAGAATATGAGAGGAATTATCCTACTCATGATCTAGAGTTAGCAAAAATATTGTCTTTCGACTTAAAATTTGGAGGCATTACTTGTATGATGGGGAGAAAGTGGAGATCTTTACTGGATCATAAAAGCCTCAAATATTTCTTCACTCAAAAGGAACTCAACATGCGACAAATGACGTTGGCTTGAACTATTGAAAGATTATGATCATACCATCCAATATCATCCTAGAAAATCAAACGTGGTAGCCGACGATATCGAGTAGTAAGATCATATATGGTACGAAAGCGATATTGTCAACGCAAAGGCCCATTTTGTATGACTTTCAAAGGATGGAGATAGAGATAAAAACTTCAGGGACCCACGTGATGATGGCGAATATATGAGTAGAACAAACTTTAATCGATAAAGTTAAAGTCGCTCAAGCCTTATGCACTCAGAGTCGATGCATATGAGGAAGAAAGTACAAGAAGTGCTACGCCGAAAGCAAGAATCGATGAAGAAGGAATACTTTGAGTCAACTCCGGACTTTGTGTTCCTAACGACCCTGATTTAAAGTATAAAATAATGATGGAGGCGCACAACACACCGTTTGCAATCCATCCTGGGAGTACCAAAATGTATCATGATCTTCGACATACATTTTGGTGGGGCAATATGAAGAGAGAGATAGTTTGTTTATCTCAAGGTGTTTAACTTGTCAACGAAGTCAAGGTATGAACATCAAGTACCAAAAGGTCCATTGCAACCACTTGAAATTCCGTAATGGAAGTGGGAGCACATTACCATGGATTTTGTTATCGGTCTTCCCAAGGTTTCTCAAGGCATAGATGCAATTTGGGTCATTGTTGATAGATTGACCAAGTCCGCCATTTCTTTACCTATACGAGAAACTTATACACTTGAACGCCTTGCTCAGTATGTACATAAACGAGGTTGTAAGATTGCATGGTATGCCAAGATCCATAGTTTTTCGATCGAGACCCAAGATTCACTTCACGATTTTGGGGTTAGTTTGCAAAAAGCTATGGGCATGGATTTACGATTTAGTTCAGCATATCATCCTCAAATGGGACGGACAATCAGAGAGGACTATTCAAACTCTTGAAGATTTATTAAGACTTTGTGTCCTTGACTTCAAGGGAAGTTGGGACAAGTTCTTACCATTGGTGGAGTTTTCCTACAACAACAGATTATCAAGCAAGCATTGGCATGGCTCCATTCAAGCGCCAGATGGAAGAAAGTGTCGTTCTCCAAAGATATCTTTGGGATGAGGTGGGTGAAGCAACGTTGTTGGGACCGGAGTTAGTACGTATGACTATGGAAAAGATACAAACGATCCCAAGAACGATAAAAACCTCTCAAAAGATCGATAAAAAGAGTTATGATCTTCATCGAAAGGACGTGGAATTTATATCGAGATCATGTGTTGTTACGTGTTGCTCCATGGAAAGGAGTTACGAGATTTGGAAAGAGAGGAAAGCTCAATCCTCGATTCATCGCCCATTTTTAATCCTCGATCGAGTAGGGATCAGAAGCCTATAGACTTCGCTTTTACCGCCAAGTATGTCTCGTGGTTCATAACGTTTTTCATATATCCATGTTACGTAAATATGTGAAAGACCCAACCACATTATTGAAGTTTAACCTGATGAAATAGCGGAAGATTTAACATATGAAGAGGTTCTGTTCAAATCTTGGATAAGAAGGAACATATTCTACGCTCCAAGGTTATACCTCAAGTCAAAGTTTTATGGGGAACCACGATGTTGAGGAAATAACCTGGGAGTTAGAATCTGAAATGAAATCAAAGTATCCTTACCTCTTTGACATACCAGATACGTACCCTAATTTTGAGGGCAAAATTTCATAAGAAAGAGAGATTGTAAGACCCCAACTTTTATGAATAAAGATGAATTTTCTATAATTATCATTTTTAAATATTATGGAATGAATTTGATATAATGTTATAGTTGTGGGTAATATTTAGAAATTTTGCAAAGTACGCAAGTTGTTTATAATATTCGATTGGTCGGGGAATATTCGTACGATGGCATAATCATTGGTGGACCCCACAATGGAATTAATTATCATTTGATTGAAAAAACGACAAAAATATTTTTATGAAAATAACAACGGAAGTTTTACCGTTAATCGTTTGAAACACCTTGTGTTAAAAGTAACAGAATACGCTGTGGTTGCACATAGTAGCACACAGTATTGATTATTGATGCTTACGTGAGAAGTCACTCCTTTTTTATTCAATTATTGCTTCAAGAATTGTTGCATAGTATCTCACGTTAATCGATTCAATTATTGTTGATATTTTATATTGAGATGATGAAGTTATTAATATTATTATTTGCAATATTAACGATGTCTCGTAAGTTCTCGCCAAGGAGAGGTTTGGTCACCTAATTACGCTAATAGGAGAACTACTTATTCGAAAGCCCCTCTTTCCGGGAACGACTCGGTCGATTAATAGTGTGAATAATAATAATGATGATGAAGTTTTGTTTTATTAGTATTATTAATGTAATAAAACAGAAAGCTTTTTTTATATAAAATGTAATACTTTTATAAAGTTATTCGTTTTATTAGGCTAATAGTAAAATCTTTTATATAAAACAAAATACTTTTATAAAGTTATTCATTTTATTAGACAATAATTAGATTATATTATATTTTATTATGCATAGTAGTGTTTTGCATAGTGTCTGCATATAGTGTTTCAGATAGTGAAATCTTTTTAAAAGTTATTCATTTTATTAGATTATAAATAGAATATATTATATTTTATTGTAAAACCAACTGGACCGTCCATTTAAAGTAAATCGATCCGGACCGTTCATGGATCAAGTTACTATTCATCCATTCTTCTATAAATAGAGTTCATTCCTTCATTATTTCACGAATTCCATGAAACTCTCAGAGAGAGAAACCGTAGAGAGAATTATTCTTCTATAATCTTAAGCGAAATTTCTTTTAGCATTCAAGAAAGCTTTGAGCGTCGTGCAAGTTTCTTCAGTAGTATATTATATCATGAAGAGAACTTCTCGTTGAAATACTCTTATTTATAAGGTCGTTGAATATTTATTTTTCATATTCATACGAAGAGAACTTCGTTATTCCATTCTTTATTATTCTATTGAAATAACTCAGCTGTACGCGGTCGGTACACTCTATACTTGGTGAAATTCTTCATTATTCCATTATTTATTATTTATTATTTGGAATAACTTATCTATGCACGCTACGTTATTTACATTGGTGAAAATTTTGTTGTTATTCCATTCTTTATTATTCCATTCTTGAATATTCGTTGAATATCCTGCATATTACGCGCGACCGGTTTCGTTCCGTTATTTATTATTCTCATTGGAATAACTCGTCATGTGAAGTACCGCATGCATGGTGATTTCTTTTGTTATTCCATTCTTTATTATACTTAGTTGGTTAAAGTTTTGACTTTATACTCCATGAAATTAGTGGAATATCCTCGATATTTGCGCTTCATCCAAAGATCTTTCATGGAAATATTCTTCCGAGCATTCTTAAATTTTACTCTACAAAGAAGTATCATGTTGACAATTTGGACGTTATTAGTTCTTGGATAAATTAATTCTTGAACTTGTTTTATTGAATTCTTATATCATTGTCATCATCCTCATGTTTATATTTTGTTGAAAGTCATATGTGGGCTGTGAGTGTATAGATGGACTTGGTGTGATTATGACCAGGATTATTCGGTATAACGCTTAACCGTAATGTTACAAATGATGTGGTAAAAGTCCTCATTGGCCCGTAGTGCATTGATGGACAGTTGTTGGCATGATCATGACCATTAATGAATACACAAATATCATTGGCCCGTAGTGCATGGATAAATTGTGGTTGTGATACTAATGAATATCCTTGGTCAGAAAAGTGTGGATGATGTGGATTATTTATTGTCGAATCCAATGATAAAAGTGATGAAAACCTTTTAAATCATAAAAGATAGTAGATTTTATTCTCTACTTGACTCTTTTAATGGATTGCATGTACCGATAAAGTTAAACTTGATGTCTATTGTATTTTATCAGTTTAACATTGTTGAAGACTAATGATAATTTATTCTCGCATTATCTTAGTCATAATATTTTATCGGGCTAGTTGAGCTCACCCTTTCTTTCATTTGTTTCTTCTTCAGAAATGAGAACGTAGTCGGGACTAGTCGGGGAACGGAGTGACGGTCCAGATGATAGTATTAGTAGTCCTCACTATTCTGTTAAATAGTGTGTTAATAAATGTAATGAGGACTTATCCTGAGAGTGGATATTGTCTAGAAGACAATGTTTGTATTAAAACTCACAGCTCTCTTGTTGTATATTTAAGATTGTATTTGTATTCTGTACCATGTATTTGGCGACTCAGAATAGGTGATGTATACCTTTTTTGGGTGCGTCGCGGTTGAAAAAAAAAGCAATGCGATGTGAGGAAGTCATAAAAAGATGTCATGTCACATCTGCGAGCTGCGCATCAAATAACTCGAGATCTGTGAAGCAATTTGAATAACTTTCAACGGCTACTTTCCAACGGGAAGATTGGGAAGTAGTATAAATCAACAGAGCTTCAAAGATCAAGAGTTACTGAGAGTTGTAAAGTTGAAAAATCGTTGAGTTGGTGAATGCCATAGGTTACTCTACGAGTTCCACCAAAGATAAACAGAACAAGTCTCAATGACAGTGAGACAACCAAGGTGGAAGTGAAGTAGCTTTGAAGAAGAACTCAAACAGATCAAAGCTTCACTCAACAAAGATGAGAATGCCATTAAAGATGGCAGCCAAGCTGAGAGCCGAGGAGGCCAAACAAATAGCATTCAGAAAAGTGTTTGAGTACAAAGAAGATCAAGAGAGCCACTTTACGAATCACCATGAACCGAAAGCTAAAACTGAGCAAGTGCAGAACCATATCTGCAAAGTATTCAAGAAGGGTTCAGGGATTGCTAAGTGCCAGGCAAAGTCTACTAAAAGTATAGAGACTTAGCCAACCCAGATGGTGATGGTGCAAAGCTGATACTAGATAAGGTTAAATATAAAAGAATGAAGATCAGCTGCACCAAAGAAGATGTGGTCCAGACTCAAAGCAGAATGCAAAGAAGACCACACCAAGCTGCTAAGTACAAAAAATGTTCAGAGCTTAATGACATCTTAGTAGCTCAGCACCAACGACAACAACAACAACAACAACAAGCCAGGGCCTGAGGGGTCCTTGTCCAGAGGGACTAAATGAGTTTCCAAGCCTACTGGGCTTGAAGAGTTCCTAAGGAACTAGAAAAGTTCCAAGGCTGCTGGCCTTGAAGAGTTCTTAGTGAACTAAAGTCCCAAGGCTGCTAGCCTTGAAGGAATCTTAGTGAGTCAAGGTGCTGCCCTTCCTTAGTGGAAATCCTGCTAGTTGAAAGTAGAAGAGTGGATTAGGAGCTTGAGTCTCTGAACCACTTAAAACCCCTTGTGTCTTTTACTTTATGTCATTTACATTATGTACATTAACTGCTATAACTGCTATGTATATTTTAACTGCATACCACTGAACTAACTCTACGAATAATGTATGTATGATTATGATTATATCAATAAAGGGGATCTTTTACTTATTCCGTTGTGCTTGAAAAGATTCTATGTTTGTCATATGCTAAATTATTAGCAATACAAAATAAACCAGAAAAGTATTTGAAATTAAAAAGGATCTATTCAACCCCCCCTTCTAGATCTATTGTGCCTACTGGGAACTAACAATTGGTATCAAAGCAGGTTCTCATGCTATATTCAAAAGCTAATCGCTTTGAGTCTGATCCTAGGCACAAACATTGTTCAAAAAAATTAGTTTAGTAGTAAGTCACTTGTGATATGCAGATGAGCTCACACGTTGGAAATGTTGTGTACAGGTAAATGTGCATATATACCTGAAGCTGCTCAGATTGGTCCATGTTCTTAATTACGATATCAACAAGACCAATCCTTGCTCGCGGTCAATCTTGTAGTCTAGAGGCCAGGCTAGAAAGCTCAAGAGACATCAACAAAAAAGATTCAAAACATTCACCAGCTTGAAAAGATGAAAAGGCCATACATGCTAAGTAATGCTTATCCAGAGAAGAAAGAAGAACTTCTCAAACATGTGTGCAGCCAACTGCGAAATTTGGATGTAAACCTTGTGAACTCAAGGATGTCAAAGAATTAGAGATGCTGACACTCTCTTAGCTTGTATCCTCAAGACCATAACTGATTGATTGAGGATCAACTAGAGCAACCGACTGTCAGAAGCAAATGAAAAAACATGCACACCAATGCCTAAACTTAGTGTATCTAAGATAAATGACTATTAAGAAACTAACAGCAAAAAGAAATGTCTAACCTGCAGGTACTTGGTCTATCTGACCACACTAAGGAATGATACAGCAAAAGACTTCAGTCAAGAAGAGTCAACCAGCAAAAGTCTTAGGACTGTTCAGAAATAATCCTGACAAAATTCCTACATATCAAAGCCTATCCTTGAAGACCTATTGAGCTAATCTAAATGAAGCTCAAATGGCTGCATACCTTTATATAAAAACAGGCCACTCGAAGGGTCTTAGATGCTCAAGCATGCAAAACTTGTTCCCAAGAAAGCTCACATCAGAGAACCACATAGCATCAAACATTAGGAACTAAGCACGGGAGCAGAACTCCACGAACACAAGCGGATGAGGAAGACTACGTTCGTAGTGTTATCAAAGTAAAGTAGATTGATCAATCCTGAAGATACTCATCTCTACGACATAAGCAGATTCAACAACTTCAGTCAGAAGGAGATATGCAGGGATGCGTCCTTATGAACATAACTCCTCATTTGAAAAAGACAAAGATCAACCATGGGGGGAGCAATTGATGCGTTAGGGAGCAGCAAGATTAGAATGTTTTATGAAGCAATATACCAGCTACGAAGTCCCAAAACTTTGTGGCTGATGAACCAAATGAAGATCCATAGTCAGTAGGAACGTCTGAAAATGGACTATTGATAACCCATAAGCCACCCAATTCAAAATCATGGAGCGCCTACAATCAAACATATGATCGTAGTGTAAAAGTAAGAAGACACCACGATCACAGCAAATGTAATTGTCTAAAGTTGATAAAGGATCTCCTCACCAAAAAAGGTCAAGAGAGATATCAGTGCAAATTACTCCTAAATGAAAATTCATCTAGAAAGCGCCTCAGGGATAAACCTGACCTTTAGCTCACTCTAAGAGGTTGGTCCTTCTTGAGCTACCTTAACCCAGAAGAATTGCTTAGTCAAGTTCATCTCAAAGACCAAGACAATCAGCGATCGTAGAGTGAAAGTAAACTCAATGATCATGGAGCAACCTCAACAATCATAGAAGGAGACTCGACGATCGCAGTCTTTCAAAAGGATACTTTAGCTCATGAGAAGCTTTGGAAGAATAGGACATTTGCTCAGTCATTCAAAATAAGAGAAGACAAGCTCGAATGATGGTTAGAAAGAGGTACCGCTGAAGGAAAGTGCCCAAGGTCTCACAATGTACAACAGTGGATAAGCTATGGAGGTTAAAAATGATAAAGTAATGTCAAAAGCCATCTACTGCAACCTCTTTCAGAGAACTGATCGTTGAGTCAACAAAGGAACATAGAGTAAATTGTTATCCTATCTTGATACTCTAAGAACTCAAGAGGCCAAAGGTCAATCCACGTCAATCAAACGTCCACTCTTCTAAAAGAGATAACTAATTGACAAGTTACTGGGGAGTTACAGCTTGTTACTGGGCAACGTGCAACCAATGACTGGGTGACACATCACAGTGTATGCAGAGTAATAAGAAACTGTCATAAAGACAGATTCAAATCTGCAAACAGTTACCAAAATCCATTGAACCTCTCTCCCTCCCATTTTTAAACCCTAAAATTCTCTTCGAAGCCAAACCACTAAAACTTCCAGAGTTTAAATCATAATCAGCCATACTTCATAAATCTCCCTGAATCATCATCCATATTCCTCGAATCATTCAAATGGAAGATTGGCGAGTAATCACTGGCATTCAACTCGGAACTAAGTCATTTGAGAAATCCGAAAAGAAGTTCAGAGACATTCTTGAACTCGTGAAGAAAGTTGGATTCTCAAAATGTCTTGAGGCAAGCACTCGAGTATACATTGAACCGGTTAAGGAATTCTACTCAAATGCATCCGTAAATACCGGAACTCTTTCAGCCAAGGTTAAAGGTCAGTCTCTAAAACTGAAATCATCCGATATCAACCAATGCCTAGATTTTCCTGACCTAGGACTGAAAAACCTTGATGAGATTGACATTGAGAAAGCAAAGGAGATTATGGGGTACCAAAGAAACCCTAGTCTAAAGGACATGAAGAAAAAGGAGTTTCCAGAGGAATTCGAGTTCCTTGCTGAGATAGTGGGAAAATGTATAATGTGCAAAGACACTGAACACGACACTGTACTGGACCAACAATTGAAGATTATGTCTACCATAGTTCTGAAGAAGCAGATCAACTTTGGAGTTGTCCTGTTCGACCAAATCTCCAAATGGATAGAAAAAGCTGAGTTGAAGAAATCTACAGACAAACCACTTACAAAAGTATTTCATGGAAGACTGCTGAGCATTGTGATAAAGAAGAAGCTGGGAAGCAAGATCAAGGATGATGAGGGAGAATCTCTGAATGTGCACAAAGTAATGTCACCACAACTATTTATGAATTGGAAGAAAAACCCAAAGGAAAACAGAAGGCTAACTCAAACTGGAGTCAGTAGAAAAGTCTCTGCAAAGAAGAGAAAAACAAAGGAGGTGGAAAGCTCTGAGTCTGATGACGCTGCATCAGTTGCTGCAACACCGGCAAAGAAGAAGCCTAAGAATGTGAAGAATGCAGAGGCTTCATCAAGACATGTCTCCACTGACAAGAAGAAACAATGAGCAGGAGGAGAACAAACATCTATTGCTGAAAACCCAAATAGAAGGAGTAATAGACTACTCCAAGAACCACCCAAGAAGAAAGAAAAAGTGATGAAGAAATCATCCCCAGCTCCCCAGGAAAGTCCATCCAACCAAGAAGAACATGAAGAGTCTGAAGATGAGAAAGGAACTGAAAGTTCAAAAATTGAACCTTCAAGGGGCAAGTTCAACAATGAAGAAGAAGTTGAATCTATGGAAGAAAGAACCAAGGTTGATGATGAAGAAAAGAAATATGCAAGTCCAGTGACCAACTCTCAGAGTATTCACTCTGAAGATAAAGAGAAGCTGCAAAATGACCCATCAGAATTTCCAAATGCAAGTGCTCCAACAAGCCTTCATGATGGCTCAAAAGATGATGAATTCGAAAAAGAAACACCTGCCCCTGTCAATGATGAAAATTAAGAGAGCCTGTCTGCTGACTCAAAGACCTCAGAATCTGAAGAACAAGATGTATCTGTTTCACCCATAACTGAACCTCCAAGAAGAAGAAGGAGTCACAGATTGATAGCTCAATTTGCCTCTGGAAGGAGAAATGATCAATCTACTGAAATCATTGAACTAAGTAATGATGAATCCGCATCAGGGGGAGAGAATGTTGAAGATAAGACCAGTATTGAAGGAGATGATTCCAAGGAAGCCATTGCTGAAGAGGATTCTGAAGATGAAGTTCAGCAAGAAGAATCTATTGATGAATCTAAGGAACTAGAATATTATCCTGTTTTCTCTCCAGCCAGAATTAGCAGAAGAATTATAGTGGAAGTCTTTGATGAGCCACTAGTAGAACCACCAACAAGATGGATAAATCAAGGAAATGAACAACTTCAAGTTGTAAGAATGGCCACAGATGAAGTACTTCACAATTGGAAAAACATGGAATTAGACTGCATAACAATACAGTATGACTCTGAAGACCTTCTGATGAGATGGTTCTTCCCGTGGATGCCATGGTTGAAGGCACATACTAATGCTGATGAGAGCTACTTCAGTTGGTGCTACTCTCAGTTTCCAAATTTGGAACTGGTATCACAAAACTTCCCCAGGGTTAAGAAGTTTGCAACCATGATGATCAACAACAAGCCCCACTACAAGATCTACCGACATGCTGAAAATCATTACATTCCTTATGATCATAGAATGGACTCTGATGGAAAAAGGAATTTAGCCAAGACACTAATCGTAGAGTTTTTTCACTCTACCACTGATAATGATCAAGTCCAGAATCAGATGTCTCCATCTGCCCAAACACAGCTATTTAACATTCCTGCATCCTCAACCAGTGATTGGAACTCGACAATTCTTCAGATTCTCAACACCTTCAAAAATCTGTCCAAGGAGGTAGATCTTAGAGTCCAATCTGGTGTTCAGCAAGAGATTGCCCAACCAAATGACGAAGTCTCTATGGAGCAAGAGCTAATGAAAAACTCTGATGAACTGATTGAGAAGATATCTCTAATCTATGAAGAATCAAAGAGAGTGACAACAGCTGGAGATAATTCAGTTCAAGATAGACTCCAAGCAACTATGGCTGATGTATCCCTCAAAATCAGAGAAAGAGATCACATTTATCTCAAGGCTCTACATGATCAAAAGGTTGAAGCTCTACTAGCACAAAAAACAAATGAAGAGCAACTCAAAGTCCTCTCCGACAAGATTGATAACATGAATCAGTCCTTCTCCATGCAACTTGAGTTAAGCCAACAAGAACTCAAGATTGAAGTTGGTAACTCCTCCTACATGATGGAGCAGCTTATGTCCAACATGGAGCAGCTCTCTCAAATGATTAATGACATAAAGGGGGAGAAAAGAGGCATAGAAAGAGGAAGAAAAAAAGGCACTCTAGAAAGAGCAAGGAGAGCAGGAGTAAACAAGTCAAGAAGACGAAGAAGGAGAAAGCAAAAGAAAGAGATGGTTCATCAGGTGAGGGGGAGCCTAAGGCTGAGGGGGAGTAAGGAGCCTGAACCAGGAAAAGAAGAAAGGAATAGCTCCACAGCCCAGGGGGAGCAGGAGCAAAGGAATCAACGGATGAGTAGCTGATCAACAGACATTCTGGAAACAATCATTGAGCCAAAGAGGTACATCTCTAACTAGTTAAGTATGTTCTGGATCCAGGATGTAAAATGTCAGTGTATTAAATTCATTCCACATCTTTATAAATGACATTCATAATTATCTATTTTAGAAATACAGCTGCTCACTGTATATAAGATTCATTCATAACATGCATATGCACTTATTATTTTTGTCATGATCAAATAGGGGGAGATTGTCAGGAATAAGCATGTGAATGATATTCCTATTTACATATGATTTGATTATGATATATGAATGAATATGCAAGTATGCTTGCATTAAGAAAAGTTGTAAAGTCCTTTGATAGATAATAGAAACATATGTACAAGGACTTAGAATGAATTGATCAAATGTGTAAGGTTAATCCTACACAAGCAAAACAGCTTTGTAAAGTCCTTAAAAAGAAATGATATACAAGGACTATAAATATAGAAAGATCAAACATGTTAGGTTTATCTTATGTTGTAATAGATAGGCTTGTCTGATCGTCGAGCATTGTACCAGAAATCATAGTCTGCCAAGAGAGTCAAGGAAAACTCGAGAGATATCGAGGCAGAATCGTAGTCTGGAAGATAGTTGATCTCGGAGTTCGTAGACTTCCAGGACAGACAAGGAAAGATCGTAGTGTGTCGAGTAGAACTTCCTCAGGACCGTAGTCTACTGAGGAAGTCATGTTCTGAATCGTAAAGACAGCCTGCCTACAAACCGACCGAGCATCTATCGAAAACAAGTAAAGGATCGTAGACTACACTCAGAGTCGTAGAATCTACTCAGTCAAGTAAGGGATCGTAGACTACACTCAGAATCGCAGAGTCTACTGATCGTATCAAAGGCTAAGATCGTAGTCGAGCAAGATCAGATGAAGACAACAAACACAACGATAGAAATCGTAAAGTGTCAAGATCTGATCTCAAAGTCGTAGTGTCTGCATAGCCAAAGCTGAATCGTAGAGTGCAAAACTAAGACCTCAACAGATGTGATCACAATGCTAAGGCAGAATCATAGAGCAAATACGAGTCTCAATGAATGAGCACTCCCAGAATATCCAAAGGAATGAAGCCTCTGGTTGATACTTCATAAATACGTCCCACCTGAAGGAAACCAGAGTGCACTCAATGAATGGCATGCAAGCTAACAGAAGACCTAAGCATAAACCCAATCAGCATCAAGATTGAGTTATGAAGCCATTCGAGATGAAGTCTTCCATAAGATGATCATAAGAAGACTTTAGTAGCTGACTAAGGGAAGTCAGCATATGCAGTAGCTGTCCAGTAGAAAGATGACAACGATCTTGGAAGCAACCAAGATCGTAGTGTTTGCTAAACGAAAAAGGAACTAATGGAGTACACACTGAGATACTGGTCAGCCTCTGAAGAACAAGGCTAAAGTGATTAAGCATTGGGTCAGTGCATTGATGATAAGTGAACGGGAGATCACAAGGAGAAAGCGAGCTAGACACACCACAAATCTAAAGTGGCTTGTTATTCAGAAGAGGCCAGAGCAAGGAATCAAGCCATCAGTATCTAAGAACAGACGAGGCAAACAGAAGTAATGAAGCACTGCACCAAAAAGAGGAAAATGTGTTTAACACTAAAGATCAAGTGAACACTCCTCAAGATCGTAGTGTTATTTCTACAAGTCAACAAAAACACTACGATCAGGTCCATGAAGACATGCATCAAAAATGATGAGTTGGAATAGCTGAAGACTAAAGTATTGGCAACGGTTCAATCTGAAGAGTAACATTCAGACAAGAGCTTATTAAGAACATCGATGCAAGGACAACCTCTGATCGAGAAATCAGAAGGGTGAAATAATGTCATTGACCTACCCAAGACATCAAAGTGACATATCTGATAGGGTTGGTGAAATAGCAGACTGCAGTGACAGGAAGTCAGAAAAAGATGTCATGTCGCATCTGCAGTCTACACCAAATAACTCGAGATCTGCGAAGTAATTTGAATATCTTTCAATGGCTACTTTCCAACGGGAAGATTGGGAAGTAGTATAAATCAACAGAGCTTCAAAGATCAAGAGTTGCTGAGAGTTGTAAAGTTGAAAAATCGTTGAGTTGGTGAATGCTATAGTTGACTCTATGAGTTCCACCAAAGATAAACAGAACAAGTCTCAGTGACAGTGAGACTACCAAGGTGGAAGTAAAGCAGCTTTGAAGAAGAACTCAAACAGATCAAAGCTTCACTCAACAAAGATGAGAATGCCATTAAAGATGGCAGCCAAGCTGAGAGCTGAGAAGGCCAAACAGATAAAGATGAGAAAAGTGGGAAAGTACAAAGAAGATCAAGAGAGCCACTCTACGAATCACTATGAACCGAAAGCTAAAACTGAGCAAGTGCAGAACCATATCTGCAAAGTATTCAAGAAGGGTTCAGGGATCGCTAAGTGTCAGGCAAAGTCTACTAAAAGTACAGAGACTTAGCCAACCCAGATGGTGATGGTGCAAAGCTGATACTAGATAAGGTTAAACAGAAAAGAATGAAGATCAGCTGCACCAAAGAAGATGTGGTCCAGACTCAAAGCAAAATGCAAAGAGGACCACACCAAGCTGCTAAGAACAAAAGATGTTCAGAGCTTAATGACATCTTAGCAGCTCAGCACCAACAACAACAACAACAACAACAAGAAGCCAACGCCTGGGGGGTCCTTGTCCGGAGGGACTAAATGAGTTTCCAAGCCTGCTGGGCTTGAAGAGTTCCTAAGGAACTAGAAAAGTTTCAAGGCTGCTGGCCTTGAAGAGTTCTTAGTAAACTGAAGTCCCAAGGCTGCTGGCCTTGAAGGAATCTTAGTGATTCAGGGTGCTGCCCTTCCTTAGTGGAAATCCTGCTAGTTGAAAGTAGAAGAGTGGATTAGGAGCTTGAGTCTCTAAACCACTTAAAACCCCTTGTGTCTTTTACTTTATGTCATTTACATTATGTACATTAACTGCTATAACTGCTATGTATGTTTTAACTGCTTACCACTGAACTAACTCTACGAACAATATATTTATGATTATGATTATATCAATGAAGGGGATCTTTTACTTATTCCGCTGTGCTTGAAAAGATTCTTATGTTTGTCATATGCTAAATTATTAGCAATACAAAATAACCCAAAAAAGTATTTAAAATTAAAAAGGATCTATTCAACCCCCCCCCCCCTTCTAGATCTATTGTGCCTATTGGGAACTAACAAAAACAATACTATGTGAAATCGCATACATGGTAAAATTCTTCTATTATTCCATTCTTTATTATTACATTTGGAATATCACATGCATGCGTAATTACGCATTTGACCTAGTTTCGTTCTTTATTATTACATTGGAATATATCTTCGTGCATGCGGATTACACATAACCCGATTCCATTCTTTATTATTACATTGGAATAACCGCTCATGCTGGGTCTATCGATCATGCCTGGTGAATTCATTTTATTCCATTCTTTATTATTACATTTGGAATATCCTCGATCAACGGATTCATGTGACTTGGTTCCATTCTTTATTATTTTATTGGGAATAACACATGCATGCGGTTTATCGCATGCATGGTGAATTCTACATTATTCCATTCTTTATTATTCTATTGGAATAACACATCTATGTGGATTACGCATGCATGGTGAATGATCCTTTGTATTCATTCCTTATTAAATTGTGGAAATGATGCGTTTACTACGTGCATTCTGCATGGCGGGTGAAAATCCATTTGTAGTTTCGTAATTTTTCTTACCTCAAAAATTCGGAATAATTTGAAATGATAATTTGTTGAGTTTTCTAGATTGTGTCCAAAAATGGCAATTTTGGAAGTATAGATTAGGAGTTATGAATTTTATGGGAAAAGACTATTTTAAAAGTAAACCCTTATAACTCCTTGTGGTTAACTCCAAAATTGGTGAAATTTTTATTGGGAGTACATGTATATAATATGTGAGTATACCACAGTAATTTTTGAATTTTTGGACAAAATTACAATTTATGATAAATGTCTAAATATTTGGCAGTTTTGGCAATATGAAAAATAGTAAATGAATTTTAAAATTACGAGAAAAATATATGTTTAATATGGGACTATATATTCGCTAAATCCCGTAAAAGAAATATTTTTGGGCGATTTGGTATTTTCATGAAAATGAACTAGTTATGAGTAAATGAATTAAATATGTTATGTGAAGTAACAAAATTGGAAAATAGGATTTTATAGCTTGGGAATCCTATATAGGGTATATCCAGATTTTTTTGATAAGGGATTTGATCATTAGTGATGAAATCTTATGAGTATGGCATTTTTGAATGATTAAATGTATTATTTGGTAAAGTGTAAACAATTGAAATAAATTGTTTATAAGTTTAAGAAGTGATTAAAATATTGTTATAATATTAATAATATTAGATTATGAGTTTATTAAGTGATTGATAATATTTGGATAAATTTAAAGTCTTTAATATTTATCATTGTTTTCGTTTGATTAATGCTTATATCATTGTCATCATCTTCATGCTTATATTATGATGAAAGTTATCTTTGGCTTACGTGCAAAGATGGACTGTTAATCATTGGTTTTACAGTTGAATATCTTTGGCTTACGTGAAAATATGGATTTATTGATTATTGGTTTCTGAGCCAGTATATCTTCGCTTACGTGCAAAGATGGGTATTGATTATTAGTTTTCTGGTTGTATATCTTTGGCTTACGTGCAAAGATGAACTATTGATTGATGAGTATCTTTGGCTTATGTGCATAAATGAACTGTTTATTGGTATGATTATGACCAGGGATCATTCGGTATAATCATGACCCGTAATGTTATAGATGATGCGGTAAAAGTCCTCATTGGCCCATAGTGCGTTGATGGGACGATTATTGGTATGATTATAACCGAGGATTATTCGGTATAATCATAACCATGATGATGATTACATGAATATCCTTGGTCGAAGTAGTGCGGGATGATTCGATGATGTGGATTATTTATTAAGTCGGGTCTCAGTGATAAAATATTGATTATACACTTTTAATTCGTAAAAGATAGTAGATATCATGCTCTACTTGACTCTTCTAAAATACAGTTGTATATCTTTGGCATGTAGTGCAAAGAATAAATTGTTAATGAATATCTTTGGTCGTAGTGCAAAGATGAATTTATTAGTATGATTATGAGCAGGAATTGTGATTTGGTATAACCATAATTTTTGATGTTTCAGGTGAAGATAGGTGATGAAAATTATCTTCATCCTGGGTGCGAAGAGGAATTTAGAATCACAATTATGATTATGAGTTATTCATATGATTGTGGGATGTGAATTGTTGATTGATGTTACTGAGGATAAAACATTATTGGTGAACTTTTAACATGGAGAAGATAATAGACCTGATGGTCTTTTTGACTCTTCTAATGGATTGCTCGTTCCGTTGCAACTATGGTTGAAAAGTTTTAACATCTACCTGATGTTCTAAATCTCTGATTTATTATTGACAAAGGCTATTGATAATTTAACTATCTTTAGTCATGATATTCTTTATTGGTTTTTTGTGCTCACCCTTTGCTTCACAATTCCTTTCAAGTAATAAGAGTGTAGCTGGGTCGAGCGGGGATAACAGGGAAATAGTGTGATGTTCCGAGACTGTCGAAGTTTCTCAATACATTATAAAATGGCATGACATGCAACAGATAATTGTATTGAGGACCTAAGATGTGTGTGTCGTATTTTATACGTCACTTAATAATTGATTTTGGCGAACAACAATTGAGTGATGAGAACCCGACTTTGAAAGCTTCAAAAGTTCACCTCATTAGAATGAATATGATAGTAATCTTCTCGTTCTTCATTGGGGTCTTAAAATATTTGCTGCTGTATTTTATATGGCATTGTAACAATTTGAGTTTGGATACTGTCTACGAGACAATGTTGTATTAAAACTCATAGCTTATATGTTGTCGTACTATGCACGACAGTTCAACAGTTGTATAAATGAAGTTTGTATGTGATTTTTATAGTATGATATCTGGCGACTCAGAATAGGTCGTGTGGACCTATTTTGGGGGCGTCACAACATATTAGTCACAGGCTCTAAATCAGAAAAAATTACTAAGCTTAAGTTATTATTGGATACTTATTTTAGCATTTAGGACCAATAAAATATTATTTGGGATTAGAATTTTCTTGATCTTCTCAAGGTATATTTTTTCATCAGAGAAAATATGTTTTGGATTTACTTGAAGAATTTGATTTATCTGAATCCAATCCTTTCTCCATTCCTATGGAACATCATCTCAAACTTCACAACTTCACTAGTGATGTTATTCCTGATGTTGCTTCATATAGGTGTTTGATTGGAAAGTTGGAATAACTCAACATGATTAGTTCAGGTATCAGCTTCACTGTGAATCAACTAAGTTAATTTTACAAGATCCACTCTTTGATTATCTTAAAGTTGTTATCAGAGTATTAAGGTATCTCAAAGGCGTAATAGAAGAATGTTTATTTTTCCCTGATTCTAATACTCTTACTTTAAGAGCTTACTTAGACATTGATTGGGCAGGAGAGATAGGGGAGAAGATCTATATCATGTTACTGTATATTCTTCGATAATTCTTAATTTTATGGGGTGCTAAGAAACAAACAGTTGAGTAGGTCTTCAGCCGAGGGCTGAATATAGGTCTGTTGCAGATGCTACTTATGAACTTGTATGGCTAAAAATTTTACTTGCTTATTTGGGTATTTATGTTCCACTTCCAGTTGTGTTACATATTGACAATCAGTCTACCATTTCTTTAGCTGTTAATTCTGTTTTGCATGCTTGAACCAAGCATATAGCATATAGCTAACGTTTGATCCGAGATTTTGAAGAAGCATGGAGGAGCAAATGATTGGAACTTGAAGATCAAATCAAGAAGTTGATTCATCTTTGTAAATGTATATCTTTTTTTCTTTCTCAATTAATAATATCGCATAAGGTGATTCTTTTAATTGCAGAAAAATTTTAAATTTGATTTATGTCATGCTTCCGCTTTTACTTACAATATAATTGTATATATGTTATTAATTTTGTAAACCAATAGTGGGCTGATCGGTGGGGAAATTAGATCGATCTAATATTAGCTGGAGAAAATAGATGTAGTAGTAAGGGGGAGATAAAGAGAGGATGCTGATTAATGGATTTTATATTCACGAATCTATGTCTAATTCAAGCTTAATTTTTGTTAATTCCTTGTTTTCATGTTTATTTTTACTTGTTTATTGTTATTTTGTGTGTAGGATGGTTGGTGTGGTAAGTGATAAGAAAATGAGTCATTTGGAGCATTATTTTAGCAAGTATGAAGATTAAGCAAAGTCAGAATGCAATGTGCTATAGCATAAATTTGGCATATATAGTTTTACACACCACGTAGGCTGGGTCTTCAATCATTTTGCGTAAGAGCCTAGCCCAAGGCAAGGCGCGCGCTTAAGTGTATACCCTCGCCGGGGAGGGGGGGTCCCAAATTATGTTGTCCTAATATGATTCTAATACTACTGGAAGTGGAGTTTGAGTGATTGGATAGCTTTGGGATTCTATAGGATGGAGGATTGAACGCAGATTACATGTGAAAACATATATTAACACAAGAACAAGATCAAAACAAGATACAAGGCAACTATCAGAGATTAATTACGGATTTTCATATCGAGCATTGGAGTGAAGATTTTGAAGGAACGTTTATATTGATTGCGGATTAAGGCTAACGTGAAGGGTGTTCTGATTTATTCTTTGTTCAGTCTTATATTTGTAATTGAAAGGATGATATCTTTAATTTATTCAGTTATTATTTCATTGATGATGAACTAAATTTCTTTTTAGTCTTATGACGGATCTTTAAGTGAAACGATGATTATGTAACTTTGATTTTCAGTTTAATAAGCTATTTTCCAGTTTATCTATATTAATTTGAGCTTGAATTTATGAATTGCCTGATCAACAGTTCTTTGTGGACTTGTACGAATTCGAGAGAGGAAGTACGAGTCTAGACTTAGTTAATATAGCATGTGTTCTTAAATTTTGTGAATGAATGTAATCTTGATGAATGTAGGTAGAGATATGCTTGACATCGCATGTAATCTGATAGAGAACTTAATCCTAAACCTTCTTCAATTATAATTCGCATAGAGATATAGTGAGTTAGTTGATTAAGGTGTTTAACTTGTTTCTATCTAAATTGTGGAATTGAGTTAATACGGTATTAGTACATCGAGAGGTGGCTAGTGCTACATACGTGTTCTTGATTAATAAATTGGGATAGTAAATTGAACTGGAATAAAGGTGTAATAATCAGAGTGAAGCTTAGGGTGAAGTCGTAAGCCTAATTCTCCAATAATTGTTGAAATTTCAGTTTTTAAGATTTGTGATTGTTTTGTGATCATATATTTATTAATAATTTTGTTTTTATAATTTTAATCATTGATTTGGATAGTTTGAAAAAATTAGGATTAATAGGAAATTGATAATTGTGAGGTTAAAATTCTTACTAAATTTCTCCGTGGGAACGATACTCTATTTACTATTATATTACTTGTTGACCACGTATACTTGTGTGTTGTGCATAACTAGATTTTACTCAACAAGTTTTTGGCGCCGTTGTCGGAGAAAATTTTAGTATAGATTTTAATATTTTACGATATCAGTTTAATTAGTCCAGTTTTACTTAAACATTTTTATTTTTGTTTTGTTCCTCTTATTTTAGGTTTTTGAAGTGGTTTATGCAAACTCAGTCCAAAATCCAGACTTGCTTCCTTTTGAGGACGACATTGAGAAATGGTTTCAAAGGCTAAGTAAGTGGATCAAGCAAACAAGAGAAGACTTTGCAAACTCTGAAGAAGAAGAAGAAGAAGAAGAAGAAGCAATGGCTGCCGAAGATCAGAAAGCGTTGAGAGACTTTGCTACACCAAAGGTGACTGAGCTGCAGTCGAGAATCACCAGACCTGCTATAGCTGCGAACACATTTGAAATCAAGCCTGGGACGATTTAAATGATTCAAAATTCGGTTCAGTTTGTGGGTTTAGCAAATGATGATCCGAATGAATACTTAGCCAGCTTTCTGGAAATCTATGACACCTTCAGGTACAATGGGGTGTCGAATGACGCGGTGAGACTTCGCTTGTTCCCATTTACTCTACGGGTACACTCTCTACCACTGGGATCAATAACTACTTGGGAAGACCTTGCTCAGAAGTTTCTTGAAAAAATTTTCCCACCAGCGAAAACTGCAAAAATGAGGAATGAGATAACGGTGTTTGAACACCAACATGGGGAATAACTGTACGAGGTATGTGAAAGATACAAGGAATTGCTTAGAAAGTGCCCGCATCATGGATTGCCTAAATGGTTGCAAATGAATACTTTCTATAACGGATTACATGGGAATCTCAGAACCAGTATTGATGCAGCTTCGGGTGGAGCATTTATGGCAAAGAGTTACGAGGAGGCTTACGATTTAATTGAGACAATGGCAGCTAACAACTACCAAAGTGGCCCAACCGAAGAAGCGACACAACCTAAAAGGCATTTGGTGTGTTAGAAATAGATGGGGTAATGACAATACAAGCACAGATTTCAAAGACTATCTAAGAAGTTGGATGCCATGTCGAGAAGTGCAGACATACTGTGATTCTGATTACTTGTGAATTGTGCGCGAGTGAACATCCTACTGATCAATGTGCAATCAACCCAGCGTCCATGCAATTTATGGGTAGCTACAACAAGATTCCACAGAACATGTACAAGAATACATACAATCAGGGGAATAGGAATCACCCAAATTTTTTGTGGAGTAATAATCAGCAACATCAAGCTCCACGACCATCATACCCCCCAGGATTTCAGAATCATCAACAACCAGTTCGACATCAGGAGAAGAAATTAGATTTAGAGGAATTGTTGTCAAAGTATATAACAAGCAATGAGGCAGTGATGAAAAACCAAGATATAACCATCAAGAATCTAGAAAATCAGATGGGACAAATTGCCTTAGCATTGAACAATAGACCACAAGGGACTCTACCGAGTGACACCGAAAGAAATCCAAAGGGGAATCACGAGCAGTGTCAGGCAATCACTTTGAGAAGTGGAAAACATCTAAATGGGAAAAGTGCAAAAAATTCAGCTAGAACGGATGACAAAGTTAATGAGAACAAAGTGGTTGAAGAAAAATAGGGTGATGATAAGCAAATTGAGAAAATAAAGTTAGATGACAAGCCAGTTGTGTATCCTCCACCGCCGTTTCAGCAGAGAGACCAAAAGCAAAAATTAGACAAGCAGTTCGTGAAATTTTTGGAAGTTTTTAAGAAACTTCAGATTAACATCCCGTTTGCAGAAGCCCTAGAGCAGATGCCAAGTTATGCGAAATTCATGAAAAGGATTCTGTCAAGGAAAAAGAAGTTGGAAGATTTTGAAATAGTGGCATTAACAGAGGAGTGTAGTACGATTTTACAGCGAAAGTTGCCACCAAAGTTGAAAGATTCGAGGAGTTTCACCATTCCATGCATGATTGGGAACATGGCATTCAATAAGTGTTTATGTGATTTGGGGGCGAGTGTGAACCTTATGCCCTTATCAGTTTATACAGAATTGGGTTTGCCAGCTCCAAAGCCTACGAACATCTCATTACAGTTGGCGGATAGGTTAGTCACATACCCGAGAGGCATTGTAGAGGAAATATTGGTCAAGGTTGATAAGTTTATATTCCCCGCAGATTTCATAATTCTGGATTTTAAGGAAGATAAGAACATCCCAATTATCCTAGGGAGACCTTTCTTGGCTACGGGAAGGACACTCATTGACATACAAAAAGGTGAACTAACTATGAACGTCCAAGATCAAGAAGTAAAGTTTAACGTTTTCAAGGCCATGAATATCCCCGCCGATGAAGAAGAGTGTTTCAGGATGGATATCATTGAACAGATAATCAACGAAGACATGGGTAAAAGTTTGGGAAATGATCCATTGGAAACGACACTATTGGGAGATGAAGAGTTCGATGATCCAGAATTTGTGGATTACTTGCAGATGTTAGACTCACTGCCATGATTTAGCAGATTCGGAGCACCATTTGAACCTTTGCACACGGAGGAAAGATCCACAACCAGAATGAAACCATCATTGGAGGAGCCACCTACTCTTGAGATAAATCTATTACGTAAACACCTCAGGTATGCTTATTTAGGCACTTCAAATTCTTTACCTGTTATTATTTCTGCTACACTTAACGAATTGCGGGAAGAAAAGTTGTTGAGGGTGCTTAGGGAACATAAATTAGCTATAGGATGGACAATTGCGGATATCAAGGGAATCAGCCCATCCTTTTGCATGCATAAAATTCTAATGGAAGACGATGCAAAATTGACAGTGGAGCAACAGAGACGGCTCAACCTAATCATGAAAGAAGTAGTGAAGACGGAAATACTCAAATGGTTGGACGCGAGTATCATCTATCCAATTTCCGACAGTAAGTGGGTCAGTCCGGTTCAATGTGTACCGAAAAAGGTAGGAATGACTGTGGTACAAAATGATGACAATGAGCTAATTCCGACAAGGACATTGACTGGATGGAGGGTTTGCATGGATTACAGGAAGTTGAATAAGGCGACCCATAAAGATCACTTTCCTTTACCCTTTATTGATCAAATGTTGGACAGATTAGCAGGACACGAGTACTACTGCTTATTGGATGGATATTCAGGTTATAATCAGATCGTCATTGCCCCTGAAGATCAAGAGAAGACTACTTTCATATGTCCTTACGGCACATTCGCATTCAGAAGAATGTCGTTCGACTTGTGTAATGCACCGGCTACCTTCCAACGGTGTATGATGGCCATTTTCTCAGACATGGTGGAGAAAAATGTGGAAGTCTTCATGGATGACTTTTCTGTCTATGGAAACAATTTTGATGCTTGTTTGGAGAATTTGGTGATGGTGTTAAAGAGATGCGCAGAAACAAATTTGGTATTTAATTGGGAAAAGTGCCACTTCATGGTTGAGGAAGGCATAATTTTGGGTCACAAGGTCTCGGCTCAAGGATTAGAAGTTGATAAAGCGAAGCTGGAAAAAATTGAAAAACTTCCTCCACCATGTTCAGTTAAGGGAATTCGAAGTTTCTTGGGACATGTCGGGTTTTACAGAAGATTTATAAAAGACTTTATGCAGTCTTTTAGAGAAGATTTATAAAAGACTTTATGCAGTCTTTTAGTGCTTCAAGCCGGGTTTTATTGGCCTACATTATTCAAGGACGCCCACCAGTTTGTTAAGAGTTGTGATAGATGTTAAAGGGTGGGCAACATATCGAAAAGGAATGAGATGCCACTACAAACAATTTTGGAAGTTGAAATTTTTGACGTTTGGGGCATTGATTTTATGGGGCCATTTCCATCATCATTCGGTAATTAGTATATATTGCTTTCAGTTGACTATGTCTCCAAATGGGTTCAAGCCGCAACACTCCCAACTAACGATGTCAAAGTGGTCCTCAAATGCTTGCAAAAGAATATTTTTACGAGATTTGGCACGCCAAGAGCTATTATAAGTGATGAAGGTAGTCACACGCAATGAGATCATTTCTGACTCTCTTGGCGAAGTATGGGGTCAACCATAAGGTGGCAACAGCATATCATCCCCAAACAAGTGGGCAAGCTGAAGATTCAAATAAGGAGGTGAAGCGAATCTTGGAAAAGGTGGTAAACCCGACTAGAAAGAACTGGTCTCTTAGGTTGGATGATGCCCTATGGGCCTACCGAACTGCATACAAAACACCAATTGGTATGTCACCATATCAATTGGTCTATGGGAAAGCTTTTCACCTACCGGTTGAGTTACAACACAAGGCCTACTGGGCGATTTAGAAACTTAACTTTGATCAAGCAGCTGTGGGTGAAAAGAGACTACTTTAATTAAACGAGCTCGACGAATTCTGACTTCAAGCTTATGAGAACTCTAAGTTATATAAAGAAAAGGTCAAGAAATGGCACGACTAGAAAATCATGCATAGAACGTTTGAACCGAGGCAATCAGTATTACTTTTTAACTCAGGGTTGAGGTTGATCCCAGGGAAGCTGAAATCAAGGTGGTCGGGTCCATTCACCATCAAAAGAGTTTTCTCACATGGTGCCGTTGAACTCTATAGTAGAAACCCATTGGAGACTTTCAAGGTCAACGGTCAACGGTTGAAGCATTATTGGGGTGGCAAATCTAACACGGATGTCATCGTAATCACATTATCCGACGCACCATAAACAGGGAGTAGTCAGGCTGAACGACTTAAAATCAAGCGCTAATTGGGAGGCAACCCAATCGTCTTTTAATTTTTCATATTTTATCCATACTAGTTAGATTGTAGTTTAGAATGTTAGTTAGTTTTGAATCAATTCATGTCAATTCAATTATTAGTAGTTAAAAGTATAAGTCATTTTTAGATAATTGTGTTACCATGCTTAAGATTGCTCAAAATGTACTCATAGTTATGTTTCATGGTTGTGTAGGAACCTAACATGCACAAGGATTGGAGTAGTAAGAAAAAAAAAAGAACAAGTCCAGTTAATGAGAACTACACGCCAAGGATGGCCCCCTAAACACTATACCCCCGCACGGGTGGGTCTCCAAGTTCAACTTACAGTGAGGTATCCCGCCGTGGCGAGCCTTGTAGGCTTGTTACCCCCCACCGAGGCGGGGGTCCTAGAATTTAACAGGCAATTTTTGACATTTACTTCTTCATAAACCCACTTCAGTATCACACACATCCACTACTTCTCCTTCTCCACAACTCTCAATCCCACCACACCTACATCACACGTTTTGGCAAGTTATAATCCCACTTCATTAACACACACACCCACTACATCATTCCATTAATCCAACCCTCAAGCTTTTCCATCACTCCATCTCTATAAATTCACTCCACCATAACCCTTATTCACCACATACTCTCAACTCCACTTGCTATAACTATGAATTAGGGCTTTTATTGAGGTAAGTGCATAGAAATTGAGAGTGAGTGCCTTGTTTTCTAATTCCTCCCTTCCTAGCACCATAGTATAAGCATAAATAATCAAGTTTGGGGGATAGAACAGAGTGCACACCAAGTGTTCGACAGTTTGTGTGAGTGAAGTTTGGGGGAAAAATACTTGTGTGAAGGTTTCCTGAATTCAATGGCTTCTAAATTGACTTCAAAGAGGCAACGGGGAGAGAGTTCTGGAACCACCCCACCATCATAAACCTCCAACCACCGCAAATTCAAAAGTGTTGCTGCCGCCAATCAATACGACTACGTGGTGATGAAAGCTCTTACATCGGAGTGAGGGTTGGCACCGAATCCTATCAACGGTGAAATGATGTAACAGATTTATCAGAAAGGGTGGAACAAGTTCACTGAGGAACCCGAGGTCGCCGTTGTCAGCGTGGTCAAAGAGTTTTATGCAAACACCGAGGATAAATCCCCCTTCAACGCTTTTGTGTGGGATCGATTAGTCTCATTCAGTGCCGATACCATCAACACTTATTATCAGTTACGAGTGCCTAGACAGTGCCAATATGCTCAATTATGTGATTTTGATCCTGACTTTGAGGCTATTCTCAAAGAAATGACTAATCCGGGAACAACATGGATAAAGGGTCGGAAAGGAGGCACGGTTTTTCATAGCAAGGATCTCAGCCGGTATGGTAAGATATGGTATGTCTTCTTATGTGCAAAATTATTTCCGTTCACACACACATCGGACGTGACCAAAGAAAAGGCACTAATTTTATATGCAATTGTATAAGATTTCATCATTGACGTCGGGGCCATAATCAGTTTTTCTATTCGCCGATGCTTACGAGGAAATTTTTCGGGCAGCTTGCCGCACCCATCACTCATTTGTGGGTTATGTCGCCAAGCGGGTGTTAGATGGTTCGATGATGAACCCACTTAGATGCCGCTTCAGCTACTAGATTCTAGAATAATTGCGAGGTATTCGGTGTGGACAGGGGGTGATTCCCATCCTAGAAGTTTAGGCTTTATTTTTCCATCAGCTTCGGAGGACGAAGTTGACGCTGCAGACACATCGAAGGATGAGGATGCGACTATGGGAGAGCAAGGAGCAAAGGTAGAACCACCATCCGACGCCATATCTAGCCCTCAGTTTCTTGCATTTCGGCGCCAAGTGGATGAGGACAACAAGCAAGCACGACGAGAGATGAGGCGGTTAGCAGCTAGGCAGGATCACATGTTCGAGGCTATGAACTTATCATTCGCATCATTGAACGCGACACTTCAAAACCTCAATCTTAATGTTCAATTTCCATACCAGCAGCCGGCCCCAATGCCCCGATTTCCACCAAGTGACTCTAATGAAGAAGAACACAACACACCACCACCCCAGGCTTAACGTAATTACAGGAAAGTCCTCACATTTTTCTTGCTATATCTATACAATGAGGGCATTATAATTTTCAAGTTTGGGGGATTTAATTTATTGTTTGCATTTCATGTTTACATATTTAAGTTCATTAAGCTAGGTTTGCATAGTAGTTTATTGTTTAGTTTAAGTTGATCAATTGTTGCATTCATGTAGTCGTGTAATTGCATAGTAGCTTAGGTGCATAATTAGTTTTTATTTAGTTAATTATTTATGTTTGCATTCATGTTATTTTTACCCTATCTAAAAAAATATAGTTAAATATTGTGTTAATTTTGCATATGTCCAGTAATGTTGTAGTCATTTTATTTTGGCCAATGATGAGATTGAAATTAAAAACAAATACAAAGATCTTGATTATTAAAATTACGATGTAGTTTTTCTATGAATTGGATCTTGTTATTGTTTGAAACTGGTATAAAAAGGGTAGCACGTTAATAACATATGTGTCGACTGATGAGTTTAAATTGATACATAAAAAGTTTCTAAAGGATAATGCTAGCGTAAATCATAGAATGACAAGAATAGGCAGTGAAGACGATGAATTAGGCAAGAACCTAAGTTTGGGGGAAAAGGTAGGGTATATAAGCTTCAGAAAAAGAAAACAAAAATAATATCTAGTTGAGTCTTGTGGTGGGTTGAGAAGAAATACTCCCCATAAACACGAGCGTGAGATGGAGCGTAAAATGCACTCACCAACCATCTATCTAAAAAAAAGACAAATGAAGAGAAGACGGGAAATAAGGGCAAAGAGCCCCCGTCAATGAAAAAAAAGAGCATGAATACCCTATTCGGACCCCTAATCTTGGTAAATGTTTGATTTTAGTTGGAACTCGTTTGTTTTTAAAATTTTTAAGTTATTCTGTATGATTCCTAATAAGAAATTGATTATGTGTTGAATTTGAATTAGAATCAGTTAGCATAGATGTTGCTCACACACGCACTATATCAGTGATGACGGTCTAAGATTCGAGGATTGATAAAAAATTATTGAGTGATTTCGATATGAAGTATTTTAGTGTTTGCTTGATTCTCCTGATGCCGGTGGAATAATTTTGATTCTATGACACTGTTGGATTCAAAGACATATTGATTAGATGCATTACATATCATCACATTGCATTATATAGCATTTTTATTTTGTTTTGTGCTCGAGGACTAGCACGGTTTAAGTTTGGGGGATTTTGATAAGTGGATTTTATATTCACAAATCGATGTCTAATTCAAGCTTAATTTTTGTTAATTCCTTGTTTTCATGTTTATTTTTACTTGTTTATTGTTACTTTGTGTGTAGGATGGTTGGTGTGGCAAGTAATAAGAAAAGGAATTATTTGGAGCATTATTTTAGCAAAGTATGAAGATTAAGCAAAGTTAGAATGCCGTGTGCTAGCTTTCATTTGGGTGGCATATATAAGTTTTACACCTTCGCCAAGGTGGGGTTTTCAATTATGTTTTCAAGATAGTTTGCAGCACGGGGGGTGTTTTCTAAGTGTATACCCCTACCGGGGCAGGGGGTCCCGAATTCTGTTGTCCTAATATGATTCTAATACTGCTGGAAGTTGAGTTTGAGTGATTGGATAGCTTTGGGATTGTATAGGATGGAGGATTGAACGCAGATTACATGTGAAAACATATATTAACACAAGAACAAGATCAAAACAAGATACAAGGCAATTATCAGAGATTAATTATGGATTTTCATATCGAGCATTGGAGTGAAGATTTTGAAGGAACGTTCATATCGATTGCAGATTAAGGCTAACGTGAAGGGTGTTCTGATTTATTCTTTGTTCAGTCTTATATTTGTAATTGAAAGGATGATATCTTTAATTTATTCAGTTATTATTTCATTGATGATGAACTAAATTTCTTTTTAGGCTTATGACGGATCTTTAAGTGAAACGATGATTATGTAACTTTGATTTTCAGTTTAATAAGCTATTTTCCAGTTTATCTATATTAATTTGAGCTTGAATTTATGAATTGCCTGATCAACAGTTCTTTCTGGACTTGTACGAATTCGAGAGAGGAAGTACGAGTCTAGACTTAGTTAATATAGCATGTGTTCTTAAATTTTGTGAATGAACAGAATCTTGATGAATGTCAGGGTAGAGATATGCTTGACATCGCATGTAATCTGATAGAGAACTTAATCCTAAACCTTCTTCAATTATAATTCGCATAGAGATATAGTGAGTTAGTTGATTAAGGTGTTTAACTTGTTTCTATCTAAATTGTGGAATTGAGTTAATACGGTATTAGTACATCGAGAGGTGGCTAGTGCTACATACGTGTTCTTGATTAATAAATTGGGATAGTAAATTGAACTGGAATAAAGGTGTAAAAATCAGAGTGAAGCTTAGGGTGAAGTCGTAAGCCTAATTCTCCAATAATTGTTGAAATTTCAGTTTTTAAGATTTGTGATTGTTTTGTGATCATATATCTATTAATAATTTAGTTTTTATAATTTTAATCATTGATTTGGATAGTTTGATAAAATTAGGATTAATAGGAAATTGATAAGTGTGAGGTTAAAATTCTTACTAAATTTCTCTATGAGAACGATACTTTACTTACAATTATATTACTTGTTGACCACGTATACTTGCGTGTTGTACGTAACTAGATTTTACCCAACAGATGCTTAAGCTATGTGAAAAGTTTTGAATCTGAGAGTGAGAAATGACAGTTGGTTTTTCTTTGGAAGAAACTTTTGAATGACAAGCTGACTTTGCACGCACCCTAAATTGCGGCTCAATAATGATGGTGGTGGGTCCCGAACTGGAACATGGGACGAGGAGGTGATGGTTTTGCTTCATTGTTCGTACTGTAGTAATTATGTAGTGTTTGTACTTTCTTATTTTAAGTTCCTTATAATAAGCGAGTGAGAGGAAATGTTGGGGCATGATTTTGTTGTCCCGAATGGTTTGGTAGGACCCACATCAAATGGCAATATATTTGATCAGGAGACTTGGTGTTATGGAGCTTGGACAGTCCAAGTTGATTTTGACTTCCCATCTTTAAAGAGATTGAGTCCAATCTAAATATGACATATGCAATTATAAGGACTCAAATTCCTACTCGGGGATTGACGTATTAAGGCGGTGTGAGTAAACTATAAATATATGGCCATAATCTAGGTTATAGGTAATGACTATTTATCTAATTTTAGTCACTAAAGCATTATTGTGCTTCCATTATTAACGATTATTCATCCTACACTTACTCTCACACTTGAGATATCCCCAGACGGCCCCGGCCGTCACACTTTTCAGTGTGCTTGTCTGTTTTATGTGCAAGATTTGGCTTAATATTCGGTAATTCTTAATTTAATGGGGTGCCAAGAAATAAATAGTTGAGTAGGTCTTCAGCCGAGGGCTTATAGGTCTGTTGCAGATGCTACTTATGAACGTGTATGGCTAAAAATTTTACTTTCTTATTTGGGTATTTCTGTTCCACTTCCAATTGTGTTACATGTTGACAATTAGTCTACCATTTCTTTAGCTGCTAATCATGTGTTGCATGCTCGAACCAAGCATATAGCATATTGAGGTGGATTGTCATTTTGTTAGAGATAAGGTTCAGGAAGGTTTTATTCTGCCTACATTTGTTCATAATTCTCATCAGCTTGCAAATATTTTCACCAAGGCATTAGGCAGGCATGCTCATTGGACAAATGTTTCCAAATTGGGTGTCCACAACCCTTGTGGAAACATAATTTGTGTGGGGAGTAATAAGGTATAACATGAGCAAAATTAACATACAAATAACACAGTAACATCAGCCTTGGTTCAATGTACTCAAGCACATGCATTGTAAGCTAATGTAATCCCATCAAAGATACAACAGGGACAAGTTAAGTTATTAAGTCTATACAGTTGTTACTAGCATAGGATTTTGAGAGCTATCGTAATAAGCACATGATGATTGAAATATAAAACTTCCTATTTGTTATTGGTCCCCGTGTACAGTTAATTAGAGTAGTCTCTATTAATCTGTATATATATACATCAAGTTATAATATGATGATGGAAAAAAATAAATAATTTCTTCAATGTCCATTGTACGAAATTATAACTGGGTATCCAAGCCTCAGGAAGTATAGGTATTCACGCTTAAAAGTGTGATGAATAAAAGCAACTTGACTAGTCTAATTTTGTGGTCTTTGTTGCTTGAGTTAGTTAGCCTTTAGGGGTGTCTCTACACCTAGTGTCCTAAAGTTAACTAGTTTGGGAGTCATTGGTCCAACGCTCGCTACATGAGTATCTCTGAAAAGCCTAAGAAAAGAAGACATTGCACACGTCAAGAGAAAAAAAATAAAGAAGAGTGAGATGGAGCATAAAATGCACTCACCAATATTTGAAAATTGAAGGTTCTGATGGTGGAAAAATAACTAGTAGAGAAAATGTGTTCTCATATTTGAGTCAGTGTGCACAAATGTTGTTCCATGGTTAACTTGGTTGAATATTTATGTGGATCATAGGAGAGTTACTTGTGTGATTACAGACTGGTTTAAAGAAGCTCAGTAGTGAATGACAAAGTTGTTGTTATAAGTTAATTAATGAGGTGTTAATCAAATATTTGTTAGTTGGTATTAATATTCATGGATTATTTGAATTTGAAACCTTTAACAATTTAGTTAGTTAGAGATTTTTTTAAAAAAATTTAAGTGTTATGTGTGTTTGGTTTACATGAGGACATGTAAAAGCTAAGTGTGGTGAAATTTGATAGGTGCATAATATTTGATTATTTGATTTATAATCTCTCCCTTATATTTTCAAGATGTTTTTCACAGAAAATTAGATATGTTCCACAAATGAAACCTTGTAAGATGATTTCAAGTGTCATGCAAGTCTTTTCATAAAATCCGCATATAAGGTCTAAATTATTAAAAGTTAACGAAAAATCAATATCTTTCTAACTAACATGAATCAAGTTTATTGCACTAGCTTGTGCTCGACTTGACGCAAGGAATGTACATTGATTCCGTGCTAAAGAAGTTTAGCATGAAAAACTGCAAAAGAGGTCTTGAACCGATAAGTCAAGGAGTACATCTCTCCAAGAAAATGTCCCCAAAGATACCATGTGACGCCCCCAAAATAGGTATACATCACCCATTTTGAGTCGTCAATAACATGGTACAGAAACAACTACAACTTTATTAATACAACATAAAAACTGTGAGTTTAAATACAAATATTGTCATCTAGACAATATTCACACCCAAATAAGTCCTCATTACAATTATTGGTAGATTATTTTACAAAAATGGTGAGAACTACTAAAACAACTTTCTAGAACCATCATTCCACACCCCGACTAGAACTTGCTACATTCTCGCCTCCTGAGAAGAAAAATGGAACAAAAAGAAAAAGGGTGAGCTCAACTAGCCCAGTAAATAATATTATGACTAAGATAATATAGAACAAATTATCGTTAGTCTTCAACAGGGAAAAATCTGATAAAATACAAAAGACAACAAATTTCAGATCAATATTCGCAGCGGAAATAATAATTCATAGATGAGTTACGTAGAGAATAAAATCTACTATAATCTATAAATTTAAAAGTCCGTCATCATTATTTTATCCCTGTAACATCAATCAATATTCATCTTGAATCAAATATTCATCTTTGCACTACAGGCCAAAGATATTTATCAGTTGGTCATGTTCATCTCAACACCTGTTCATCTTTGCACTACGGGCCAAAGATATTCATCAGAAAATCATTAATCTTTGCACTACAGGCCAAAGATATTCAGTAATATCATCATTTAGGACTGAGGATGATGAAAAATATTTTAAAGAAAACGAATCCAGTGAAACAAAAAAATAAATATTAAGGATTCATACTTTAAACAATCCGAGTTCAAAAATACTTCATAAATAATCATAGTGGAGCAAAATTCAAGAATGATCAAAACATGGATACAATCAAAACTAGTATCCATAATAGATATTTTGGACAAAAAACAAAAATCTAATTTTTCTGTGAATAGTGTCGTATTCGTGAATAGTACCGTATACATGAATAGTGTCGTATACGTGAATAGTAACCCCGACACTAAAAGACAAGAATTTCACAAGAAAAATACTATCAATATTCCGGCATAATGATATTGAAAGAAATAATATCATTTTTAAAAAAATAATATCCCTTACCTCGAAAAGACAGTACTTCTAAATTTGGAATCTGGGATATAGTCTTTGAAGGAACTTCAGACCGTATAGCAACACTCGAGGTATCAAAATACTCACAAGAATACGCTCGATAATATAGAGAGAGAAAACTTTAGTTTCTGGTGTGATTTTCAATTCTAACCTAAACACCCTATTTATAGGAAAATGCTTAGAACACCAAAGCAGAAAATTTAATAAAATAATATTATTTATAAACTAAATTCCTACGCACACCACCAGCTGATTTCAACCACTTAACACATGTCCCACAAATGAAAAAAATATTTTTTTAATTAATATTTTAAACTTCAAAAATTAATTATTCTGGAACTTTGGAACTTCAATAATTCATAAAAAAATATCCCTTCTATCAGAAAAATTCGAACTTTATGTCCTTTCCATAGGAAATTCCATTCTCTACAACTTTGCAAAAGAAAGTTTTTCCAAATCCAAACAGAAATTGACTGAAATCCATAAAAGGACAATTTTACAGGATATAGTCAAATTCTAGTCAAGAAATGGGCCCACAAACATGTTTAACATGTTTTAAAAAAAAATTAGTGACAAAAATATTCTTCTTCCTTATTTATTCATATATCCCACATTCATTGTAAAAATATCACCATTATTATATTATTAAAATATAATAATATATTATTTTATCGAAAAAGATAAAATATCAATTTTCAACAATTGTCACATTAAAAAATTTTCTCCATCTATATCCACATAAAATGAATATTTCCCTTATCATAATAATCAATAATTAATTATTTACAAATAATATTAGAGAATCGCAATCACAAACCTGTGCCGGTAGTTCTCAGGAAAGAGGGGCTTTCAATAAGGATTTCTCTCATCTTGGCGCAATTAGGTGACCAAACCTCTCCTTAGACTGAACTTTCTAGACATTGCCAATAATGTTATCTAATAATATTATTCAAATAATATGAATTATTGATCTGATAATGAAAATACTGTGTAGTGACAATTATTGAAACAACAATAATAAAAAATATCAACGTAGCAATTATTGAATCAATAAAATAAAATATTGAACGGTAACTATTGTAACAATTATTGAGTAGTGCCTTCTTACGTAAGAATCAATAATTGGTGCAATCTGGTGTGCTTTCTTGTGTTTTAACCACGTGTAATTTAACGGTGATTAACGGTGAATACAACTGTAGATTATTTATAAACAACTTATACTTGTCGTTTTCTTCATCCAATCGCTTTTTCGTTATGGGGGCCCACACAAGGTTGCTTGTCAGTAAATGCGAATATTCCCGATAGTAAGAATATTCCACGACCAAACGAATATTCTCAGATAAAAATGAATATTTTATAACCACTTGCTTATTTAAAATATTTGCGCATTTTACCCATAACTAACCACATTAATCAAATCAACCCTTACTATTTCAAAATAATAAATAGAGGAAATTCAATTTCATTTAATAATATGTTGGGGTCTTACATACCAGAAGGGAGAGATAGCATGAGTAAGATTCCTTTTACTTCGTCAATAGGATCTATCATGTATGGGCTGATATGTACGAGACCCGATGTTGCTTATGCACTAAATGTGACAAATAGATATCAGTCAATTTTTGGAGCAGAACGCTAGAAAGCGGTGAAAAAACATCCTAAAATAATTAAGAAGAACTAAGGATGTGTTTCTGGTGTATAGTGGGTCTGATTTAAAACTAGAGGGCTATGCAGACTCAAGTTTTCAAACTGATGAAGACGATAACAAATCTATTTTAGGGTATGTGTTTACTTTGAACGGTGGTGCAGTGAGTTAAAAAAGTTCCAAGCAACAAACAGTTGTTGATTTAGTGACGGATGCAGAGTACATAGTTGCAAATGAAGCTTCAAAGGAAGCTATTTGGATGAAGAAGTTTAATACAAAACTTAGAGTGGTTCCTATCATTTAAGGACCAGTGCCTTTGTATTGTGACAACATTAGGGCTGTTACACAAGCCAAGGAACCCATGTCTTATCAAAAATCCAAACATGTATTGCAACAATTTTATTTTATCAGAGAAATTATTGAAAGATGAGATGTCACCTTAGAGAGAGTGAACTCTTAGAATAACATTTCAGGTCCATTTACTAAAACATTATCTCAGCAGCAGTTTGATCGCCACTTAGAGAAGATAGGTATTAAATACTAGGGCGATTGACTTTAGTGCAAGTGGGAGATTGAAAGTGGTTTGCCCTCAATCCAATCACATTGAATGTAATATACATTTACTTTGAAATCTTGTTCATTTATTAATAAAAGAATTCATTTATTTATCCAAGTTTAATTGGTTGAATTAATTAGGTTAAACCTATAGTTTTGGAGCAATGCTTTTAGAATCATGAAGAGTTTATGCTAATGAGATCTAAATTCTAGATAGCTCAAAACTAAAATATTCTTAATCATAGGATCACTAATGTGGGGTTACTAATTCTGAATAGACTAGTAAATATTGTCTGCTCTGTTGGAAATGATGATTGATCTCATAATCATTTGTGCGGAGATAATAAAGCACATATTTAAGTGCTTATCGAAAAATAAGTTCGTTGAACATGACTCACTTAAGGAACATGCACCTAATGAAGTTTTATTTGTTTGTCAATAGGAGTTTCTATAGTGATAGTAGTGCAAATGATCCTTGAACTTTAAATCATTATATTACCTTGTGTATTATGAGTTATAGTTTGTCATATTCATTAAAACTCTTAGGGTATACTAAAGGGTTTGTTCGGGTATAACAAAGTGTACATGGAGGTACGTAGGTGAATGATCAACAAAGGATCTACCACTTCCAGTAAAGAGATAGAATGTCCTATGCGATTAATTGATAAGTGACAACTCAGAAATCCCTGACCAGGGTTGAATGGAAATTAGAAGTTTCTAATTTACATTAACTAGAGTTGTTCATTTTAGAATCGAAATGCATATGATCAAATGAATAAAAGTTGACAGTAATTTCATGTTTCATATTTGATCGGGACATTATATGGTAGAATGATTGAATTGTACATCAACTATTTACGAAATAGGTTTTTTGTAATTAAATGTTGAGTTCATATTGTTCAGATAGTTATGATATGCTGAGAGGTGTCACTTATGATGTAGAATAAATATTATTTATTTATATTTGAATTAATTAAGTTTAATTTATTATAAATAATATTAGAATGATTCTAATTTATTTATTTTACTACCTAGGTATAATATTGAACCTAAGAAGTCACACCATAAAAGAGAAATATTATTTTATAAGTAATAGGCTTAATAATAATAAATTAAGTATATCTAATTATTTGTTGGAATAAATTAAATAGTTTAATATTTATAATTAAGTATTTGGAGAAATACTAATTATAAATTAATAAGAGGAGTCATATTATTATTATTATAAATAATTTAGTTCCTAAATAGTTTGTGAATTAAATTAAAATCCTAAGTCCTAAAGTTTTTAGGAAGAGGAGAAGTGTATATAAGGAGAGGCCTTATGATAGATTGAGACTAATGTAACTCTTGCAAATATTCTGTAAAAACTTAAGGAGTTAGGAGATACAGAATTAAGGTTAGCCACCCAAGAATTGTAGAAATCTAAATTTATTTTTTCAATCAATATTCCCTTGATGGATCACCTTTAGTGCGCTGTACACACTGATCAGCAGCTAACGTTTGATCTGAGGTTTTGAAGAAGCACGAAGGATCAAATGATTGGAACTTGAAGATCAAATCAAGGAGTTGATTCATCTTTGTAAATGTATATCTTTTTTCTTCCTCTCAATTAATAATATCGCATAAGGTGATTCTTGGAATTGCAGAAAAATTTTAAATTTGATTTATCATGCTTCCGTTTTTACTTACAATATGATTGTATATATGTTATTAATTTTGCAAACCAATAGTGGGTTGAGCAGTAGGGAAATTAGATTGATCTAATGTAGCTGGAGAAAATACATGTAGCAGTACGGGGGAGTTAAAGAGAGGATGCTTAAGCTCTGTGAAAATTTTTGAATCTGAGAGTGAGAAATGGCAGTTGGTTTTTCTTGGGAAGAAACTTTTGAAATGACAAGCTGACTTTGCACGCCTCCCAAATTGGGACTCAATAATGATGGTGGTGGGTCCCGAGCTGGAATATGGGACGAGGAGGTGATGGTTTTGCTTCATTGTCCGTACTGTAATAATTATGTAGTGTTTGGGGCATGATTTTGTGGTCCCAGATGGTCTTGTAGGACCCATGCCACATGGCAATATATTTGATCAGGAGACTTGGTGTTATGGAGGTTAGAAAATCCAAGTTGACTTTGACTTTCCATCTTTAAGGAGATTGAGTCCAATCTAAATATGGCATATGCAATTATAAGGACTCATATTCCTACTTGGGGATTGACGTATTAAGGTGGTGTGAGTAAACTATAAATACATGGTCATAATCTAGGTTACAGGTAATGACTATTTATCTAATTTTAGGCACTAAAGCATTATTGTGCCTCCATTATTAACGATTATTCAGCCTACACTTACTCTCACACTTGAGATATCTCTCGACGGCCCCGGCCGTCACACTTTTCAGTGTGCTTGTCCGTTTTATGTGCAAGATTTGGCTCGGTATTTGGTGATTTAACGAGTAGACGGATCTTAAAATTAACAAAAAAGACAAATTTCCCATTAGTTTTCTCTAATTCCCTTCTTAATTGGCCCTTTAGCTAATTCATCTTGCTTTATACTCCCTCCGTCCCTATTTAAATGACGTTTTAGAATTTTTTATTTGTCCCTAATTAATTGACGTTTGTTCAAATCTAGGAGAGTTAATGATAATTTTTTCAAAATTACCCCTCATTACTCTACCTATTTTTTGGTACTTTAAACTCTTGTGTTATAATAAATTAATGATTCAAGGGTATTATAGACAATTGATAACTATATTTAATGTTTTCCAATCATTATCTTAATTCTTGTGTTCATCTCTAAAAGGTCATTTAAATAGGGACGGAGGGACTATGTCGCAAGCCAAATGCACTTTATATGTGATAAGATATTTATTATATATTTTATATGTAAGTTTACAATTCAAATACGTATACTGAAAGAGTTATGTACAGTACAGATAGAGTTTGATGTTGACAACTCCTTTGAATATTCTTATCAAGTTGTAATTTTCATATGTACTAAAGTTTGTTATATATATATATATATACAAATTAAGTAAACCACTCAGGTTGAGTATGCAAAATCACATCAATCTTTCGCTTGAACTTCCTTTTGGAATACCCTCAGAACTTCCTTTGCATCTCCTTCACATACCAGAATTATGAGTCTTCATGTTCGCTTGCACAAGTGACCATGAGTCTTCAGTACTAATCTGTTTATTTCTTTTCTTTCATGTCCCTTAAAAAACTCAAAAACAAGAGAAATGAACATAATAAACTTAAGTTTTTCATTCATTTTTTTTGCTGTTAGTTTTAAAACTAAAAAACAGTCTTATGGACAAAGTAATTTACTATCATTTCCAGCACATACCTCCCACTTATAGAAATGAATTTTGGATTGGAGCGAGTATATTTTATGAATGTTAATTTTATTTACTACGCTCTAATGGATTTTTAAATTAATATATTTTTCTACAAGTAAAAGATTATTTATAAAAAATAATTTGTCTACACTAAAGTAAAATCCCGAATCCACCAAATTTGTTTTTTTGTTTTGGGAGGAAGGCTGATAGACATTTGAAAGATTTAAAAAGTTCTTACATTGGGTTTTGGAAATTAATGTAGTCGATCAAATAAAATTAATTACCCTCAAGTGGTATTGGGTTATTATTATTATTAACAATAGTAATCGATTATTGGAATATTGGGTAAGATAATTTTTATAAGAAAATTGATTCCTTCTAAATCTTTCATCTAACTACTAAAAAACTAAGTAAATTTTAGAATTCTATTATTGTATTTGTATATTTATGTAAAGAAAATAATAGAATACTCAATTATTAAATTTGTAACTCACCTATTTATCTGTTTTCTATGGGATCTATGAACTAGGTAATATAGTCAGGTGGAGCTAGATGTTGGGATGGTGGACCATTGTCCCTCCATTCTTTTCGAAAAAAACTATATAAATTTTAACAAAAAACTCTTGGTGGACAGGAAATTCAAATACATCTTATGTTCAATTTTTAATGGGGTAAAAACTAAAAACAAAAATAGGTGAAATTTAAATACACCTCTTGTCCAATTTTTCTGTCCCATTTTTCTGTCCACGTAGAAGAACTCAAATTTTAATATAGTACCCCAATATTAAAAAAATCATGATATTTCTAATTCCTAATTTAATCAAAATAAGAAGCTCAATTAATTTATAAAATAAACTAGACAAGTAACTCAATTTTAAAAATAGTAAACATATATAGCTGCCCCATTTTTCAAAAACCCAAAATGTAAATGGACATAGTCATTTTTCTTTGGAGATTAAAATTAATAGTCAAAGACTTATAGAGAATGTTAGTTACATACCTCCTTTGCGTTCAAGTAATGTTTGCATGAATTTGTTGAGTTCAAATTTTGTTTGCAAGTATTTGTTGAGATCCGTACATTCTTCAGTAGGCCAATCGAATGGCAAGTATCTGTGGAGGTCCGTACATTCTTTAGCAAGCCAATCGGTATGATATAATATTTGGAACTTGGGCGTGGCTAATTGTCCGCGAGTGAAATTTATCATCAGGGGACAATTTTGTAATATATCTCTTTCTAATGATGGCATATTAAATGTATATCTCGCACTATCGCAAAAACTTATGAGCACTGGTAACTTCACAAGATCAATTCTCTTCAGCCGGGGAAATACAATTAAAATCTCATCAGTCTGTGTATTTGTTCCGGTTGCAACCATTTTCTTATTCCCTTCATTCTCATCGCTCACAATTTCTTCCATCTTCAGACAGGATTCTACTTGGAGGGTTTCCATATTTTGTAACCTTGGAAGCATGGCGAAGGGAATCACATTCTCCAACTTATTGAACATGTACACATACAAGATCTTTAATTGAGAAAATGAATTCTCTGTGTGACGTTGTGGTTCCCATATCTCTGTTACATTTTCTATATATGACATCGTCAATTTATTCAGGACGGGAAATGAAACCTGCAACATCAGATGAAAAGTAGACGTACATTTTCATTCAAGTGATCCTCCGTAAAGTTGACTACTATTACTAGCGGAATCCACTACTATTATTAGAAAAATATCCATTTGTGCTACAACATCGATCCTCCCTATAATTAGAAAGGATTCACTAGTAATAGTTGACTACTATTACTAGTGGAAGTCTCTGTGTGATGTTGCGGTTCGCATATCTCTGTTAAGTTTCTTTAAATAGATAAAAAATAATTAAATTTTTTTATAAAAAAAAACTAAAAAGTTTTAAAATTTATTATTTTTTTCAGGAAAAAATTATTTTTTTTTTTTCTAATTTTTTTAAAGTTTCAGACAATAAAAATTAAAATACAAAAAAAGTAAAAGATTAAAAAAAAACTGATTCAAATTTTTAACAAAAATAAAACCAAAAATTTTGAAATTAATTATTATGTTTTAGAAAAAGAAACTAATTTGAGTTTGAAAATAATAATTAATTTTAATACTTTTTGTGTTTTATAAAAAAAATTGAAATAGTTTTTTTGTATTTTAATTTCTATTTTATAAACTTTACTCATTTTTAAAAAAAATTCTAATGGGTTGTGTCAGGTTAAAATTTGGACGAGTTACAATGAAATTGAGAAAAATAAATGGAATTGACATAAAATATCATTTCAGGGACCCAAATGACCCAAAATGAACTTTAGGGGTGACTGTAAAACTAGGTGGTAACTTGGAAGGATTAAAGTGTCATTCAACCAATTCAAAATTGATATTAAGTTTTGAAAACAATAAAAACTTATAACTAGTAGTATTTTTAGGTAGTTTATGATATTCATAATAGTATTGACATAAACTAAATAAATCCAAGCAAATTTTGAGTGACATATTTTTTGAAATCGACTTTTAAAAATTCAGTGTTCGTATTATACTTTGGAATCGGGTGTATATTTCACAAGTATTTTTTCGTTTGTATGTTAATTTTGTTTCCTATTTTTAATTTAATAGCTTGAAGAATTAAAAAGCTGTGCAAATTATATAAAGGAAAAAAAAGAAAGAAATAAAAAATTAAAAAAGTTGAAGAAGCATACCATGCTAGTAAAGAGAGAGTGCACGGGGAATGTAGAGGTGTTCTGATCCGGTGTTGCCGACAACATATTTATGTTTTTGCAATAGAAGCTTTTGAGCCTGGGCAGACCAACAAGACCCATATCTTTTAAGTTAGGAAATTCTATGATTTCCTTTTCTTCTTCTTCTTCGTGTTCCTTTGGGCGTATAATTTCTTCCATCATCGTACAGTCATATATGATGAGCTTCTGAAGTTGCACAAGACGTCTCGCACTTGAAGGGCAAAAGAGGTATTTAAACTCGGACCCCACAATTTTTAATTCAGTTAATTTAGAAAAAGATCGATAATGAGAAAGCTTCTGCGGAAGCCTTCCTAGATGCTCCAAGTCAACACATCTCTGAATTGATAATTTCGCCAAGTTTGCAAAGGCTTTTCCATTGTTGAAATATGTTTGGAAACCTTTCACGCTCCACAAATCCATGTATTCAACACTTTCTAATAGGATTTCTAACGACGACGACCTGCCTTGTATATAGCCATCGTGGATGGATAGGCGTAATGCTCTTTTTCATTCTAATTACATGAAACCTCTCAAGGGATAATCGGGAAATATCTCTATAACATATCTAAGTAGCCGGCATATCTTTTCATTTGGTAAAAACATGACATCTGGTAAAAGAATATGTAAAGTCGTCAAGTTAGTCAATTTACTTAGCTCATCATGGATGGGATTGGGATTGGGTTCTCCTCCTCCTCCTTCTTGTTCTTTGCCCCGAGGACTGAACCCTCTTGGAATATACAATTCCTCTAGATTGGATAGACTTGATAGAAGATGTCGCGGCATTATCATGTTGAACCGATCATTTCTACTCATATCCAATAGTCGAAGACGTTTCAACTCTTTCAACTCCGGTGACAACTCTTTAATATCATCAAGGATGATAAGCATTTCTAAATTTTTCAATTCCTTGATCAACGGCATGTTCAAATCTGCATGGTATAAAGTTAACATACGGAGGTTGGTAAGGCTTTGAAGAGACGACGGCAAGTGAGAGATGGGTAGGCCATTGAGAACCAATACTCTGAGTTTTGGAAACCCACTAAAAAACCTTTCTGGAAATTGCTGATCTTTCCAATAGGTATTCAGCACTAGTGTGTGGAGTTCTGGACACGTGAGATCATCTTCCGGAGGAAAGTAACTGATATCGTTAAAACTTAATGAGATCAATTTCCGATCCTTATAGTTTACGTCTGGCCACTCCGTGCCACAACGTTTTTCGAAGAACGCGTATTCTGGGTCTTTAGCAGCTACAGATTTTGCAACGTCTCTAATACTATCATGCAATTTGATTTTAGTGTCGTCGTTCTCGTATGGAAGCAACAAAGAAGAATTTTTGAGAGCTATAACCATAGAACTCACCCTTTTCCTTGCGATTTCTAGTGTACCCAAATCCTCAATCAACCTATTTGCTTTCACAAGTCTCGCCAATTCTTCAATTAAAATAACAGCATCTTCAGGAAACACTGAACAAAGAAAAAGGCACGACTTTGCATCTTTTTGTAAATGATTGAAACTTAACTCCAGGCATGCATACACTTTTGGATCAATACCGTCAATGTTTTCGAGTTTTGAATCTTGGAGTTGGTCAAGTGCATCCTTCCACGAATCGTGTGGTTTGCCTTTGAGTGCTTTTCCAACAGCAGCAATCACGAGTGGTAAACCTGCACATTCTCCACACACCTTTTTCGCCAAAGATTCATCATTCAGAGAGTTAATAGTAGAACTGCCCACATTCTTTTTGAACAGACCCCAACCTTCCTCTTCTTTCAAGACCTTAATCTCAATAGGATCTTCGCAGTTGTTTTTAAAGCATACATCTAGTTTCCGAGACGTCAAGAGGATCTTACAACCCTTGCTTCTACCATTTCCAAAAAGAACTCCTATTTTTTTTAAAGGAAGCTCCTCCCAGACGTCGTCAAACAACACAAGGATCTTGTTCCCTTTCGTGGTCAATCTATTCATGATAAAGAAGCTCTCGTCTCCTCGTTCCTTTTTCAGATGGTAGGTGCAAATTCAAACAACTTCATGTTTGCTCTTGCAACCTTCTCACATCTAACTTTTTTTCGCCGACGGCGATGCGCTTCGTGCAACCTCATCAAAAATTCCATCAATCTTAGCCTGCTTCAAGGCTTGTTCCGTCATTCTTGTCTTTCCAGCACCTGCCATTCCGTATATACCAACAACGAAACCAGTATCTTTGTTATTGAGCGCCTCCAAGATCTTCTTATAAGCATTTTCTCTTGATTCAAAGCTCACATAGTCATTGTCAAATGATGTTGTACTAAGCACGTCAGCATAAACCAAGCGTGGACCATAAGAAATTTCACCATCGACGAGCTCTTTACCGGGATCAGTTAGTCCAATCACCTTCTCAATCTTCTTTATGGCCTCCCTACCCGTTCGGAAACGAAAGTAGAGATTAGAAAAACGCGGCACTTTAAGGCACCTCCAGTATCTTTTGCTATCGTACATTTCGAGAAATTCTTCCACTTCGTCTTTGATTTGTTGCACGTCCAACTGCCACTTCAACACATGATTCTCAATTGTCTTTCCATCGTCCGTATCTCTTTCAACTTTTCTTTTGATTTTCTCCTCTTGGACTCCAAGCTCCTCCATTTTGGCTTTGAGAGCTTTAACATTGTCTTTGTATTTGTACATGTACAAGAACTCACGCTTCACTCTCTCAATTGTAGCATTGGAAATATCGTCTACAACTTTTCCGACACACGGAATATCAGAAAGGCTAGGCATGATTTTTGTTTGTACTTGTATTTTTCTTTCTCTCTCTCTCAATTTGGGGAAACTACAAATAAAGATGTAGACTAGGAATAAACAAATACAAAGATAGTAGTCCTAAAAAAAGAAATGAAAACAACAAAGTAGGTCTAGTTGAGAAAGCAAAGAGATCAATTAGTAGACTGTAGTTTAAAGTTTTCACAATGTATAAGCAAATAGGAAAAGTGAATTGCAGACCCTTCAAATTTTGAAACAAGAAAACTGAAGAATGGAAGAGTAATGAATGAGAGTTGATGTTGGTGGAATTAAAAGAAGAAAAAGTGCAATGGATAGGAAGCAGAAAGAATAATGGAACCAAATGGAATGTAATGGAAGAGAAGACTACTTTGGAAATAAAAACCTAACCGACAGATTATTTAAAGGCTTGCCACAGATTCTTTTTCTACTTTCCCAATATTTAAGCTAACAAAATATTCTCCATTGAAAGATATTGGAACAAAAGAAAAGAATAGATACATTAGAAGATTGTGGAAGCAAAGAAAAGAATTTTCTATATATATAATTCTCATCACCAATAGAACTATTATAGTGTGTTATTGAGTTTTAAAATGGATTGATAAAAAAATGGACCAAAAATTTAAGTTTTTTGTATTACTAAATTTTTAAACTGCCTTTAAATATTTTATTTCCTAATCAAGCTATGTCCATTGATGCAATTAACTTTTTGTTTTTCTCCCAATAATAATCTGTCTTGACACATGCTATGATAGAGGTAAACTGTCTTTAAATATTTTATTCTCATATATTTTATCAGTTCTTTTTAATTGATGTTCCAAGAGAAAACACATAGATTAAAAAACTTGATTGAAATTTTGTCTTATTGATCATGGAAAAGATGCAAGTGAAACAAATTTGTATTCAATAATTAGGAATAATATGAGGGAACCAAGTAAGTACTATTAATTGAAATCTACGAGTAACAAATTAAAATAAATTTAGAAAGCAAATAAAAAGTAATTAATTGACAAAGTATATATAAGTTCCATCCTTATTGAAAATGTTTCTGCATGTTCTTTTCCTGACTTTCAAACTATCTTAACCAAGAATAAATAGATATTGTTAATTTAGAGATCATCGAAGAAAGAAAAGAATAGATACATTTGATCCAATTATAATAGATGAGAGAAGATCTAGAGAAAAGAATTGTGCCAATATTCTTGTCCTCCTCATTACTTCAAGTAACTACTTTAACGTCCAATTAATGTAACTTTACTATTTACATTCCAAAACAATAAAATACATTAATTCAATAAACCACCTATGTTTTATTAAAATTCTTGTTGATTTACAATTTGTGGTTCAAAAACTATCACTTCACCACTTGTGATTTAATCTCAAGTTTCAAGTTATCACATTTCCATTCTTGTTAATAGCAAGTGAACTTCACTATCCAAAGAGCGAGTGTAATGACTTTCAACTGTAATATTCAGGCAACAATTGTTTAATCGGAAATTAATATTTTTACATGACTTTTTGATATTTCCACATACAAAGTATCGCTATAAATATATAGTATCGTCGCTATAGGATCTATAGCGACGATTTTCATATGAAAATATCAAAAATTTTAGTGGAAATATCAGTTTCCTTATCGAAAATATTAACCCTCCATCATCCTAATTATATGCAACACAAACCTTACCCAAATCTGCTGCACAAACCACACCCACGCCATCTCCTCCTCCTCCTCCTCCTCTCTTTCTCTCATCACAAATCCACCATCTCTTCACCAATAAAGAAAAAATAATCAAAAGAAGATTTTCATGCACGCTCTTCGGACGACAAAGGACTTATGGTGAAAATCTTTATTAAGAGTGTTAACGCTTAAGCCACGGCGTAGCGTCCAATCATAGAATCCACGCTTGAACTCGCATTAACGACAGATTACACATGAAGCTTAACGGCTTGTCTTGGTAGAGAGGGGATAACTCGGTGTGAGAATAAATCTGGTAGCCGCTCACTGAGGTTTAATAATGGAGGCTTTAGTGTTTAGTGCTCAAAGAAAGTATTACCCGTTAATTGTAACCCTGACCTTGTATTTATAGTACTCTCGTCACCTTAGAATCCTTCTTCGAGTCTGATTAGGACTCCTAAACATGGTAGTTACCATAATTTGGGTCCAACACAATCTCCTTAAAAGGTGGAAGTGGAATTCAATCCAAACACTACCTTTGGAGTTACCTTATTCAAATACAGTTAGGACTCCAGGACTCAGACGCAGGCGCCCCAACCCGCATGTGCCCAACCCAATCGAACTCACTGGCTGAGTGCTCGAGCTTGGTCCAAAGGACTCAAGGCCGACCCCAAACACCTATACACACTGTAGTAAGGTTCGCCCAAAGGACTGGGATCTCGAACCCGAACACCTCCGGCATCTCCAGGGGCTTGACCCACCCAGAGCTTATGAACCCCTTTTAGTATCAGGCCTTCGGCCTAGTTGGAGGCTGGTTAAAACGCTCCCGAACATTGCCCCCAGTCTCTTGTTATAATTTAATTATAACTAGAGACACTGAAAAGACAAGGCTCGTAAAACCACGCCAGAAAATGATGAGTTATATGGGGAAGCCGGTTCCTCTTCATTTCTCGAAACGTCACACGCATCCCCAGGATTGGCCCCCACCAGTCATAAATAGCCGTCCTGGGGTCTCGTGCAGCTTAGCCCCCATCCCTCCAACTCTGTCACTTTTCCTAGATTTTTTAATTTCAAATTCCTCTCTTGAATTTTCCGGCGAAGGCGATTTCCAGCACCTTACTTTATCAAGCTTTGCTGATTTCAGGTTTCTCCATTCCCAAAGTACCTTCATCACTTCCCATTTCTGCTTGTTTTTGCTTTATAAGCCTCACATCCTCAATTTCTTTCGCTTTAATGGATGATTCTACCCCTGAACAAGCCTCAAACATCGATGATATTCCCATCCCCTCTTCCATTGGCGCCACTGACCTAGTTCTAGTGGATCTGCCGGCACCACCTCTTGATACCACCCCGTCTTCTGTTCTTCCTACTCCGATCAGTGCCGAAGCCAAAATCCGAAACGCCTATCATTGCGAAACAGAGTTTTCTCATATCAACACCACATCTACTGTCGTTCCTTTCCAGCTATCCGACATCCGAACTCTCTTCAACATCCCTAACGAATATAAGCTTCGGGTGCCCAAGCCCGGAGAGAAAATGTTCTGGAGGCCCGAGGGTGAGTGGGTTGTCGTACCTATGTACCTCCTAAAGTATGGGGTTCGGTTTCCCCTCCACGAATTCATCTCATCTTTCCTATTCTTTGTCGGGATCGGGTTCGCACAGCTTGTGCCAAACTCATACATCCACCTGATTTCTTTCATCTCCCTATGCCAGGAGATCGGGATTGCTTATAACCTTAATTTCTTATTTGCTTTGTTCACCGTTGGTCTGTCAAAGGAACCCGGCCTTCGACAATTAAACAAACAAGCCAACCGAACCGTCCCCATCAAACCCCCCCCCCCCTTAAGCAACAAAGGGCGACACCCTCAATGGATCTTTATGAGAGGGACCGACCTCAGACTTCTACCGAACTGGGCCCATCCCGAAGACCCTATCGCCAAGGTGTCAAGATTTTCGAAGGATCGTGCTGTTACTTTCAAAGAGTTCTACAAGAAGTGGAGTAAGACTAAATGGAGTATGACGGTTTTGTCCAGCGAAGCCTGGCTATACAAACACGGGTGTAAGTATCTCACTCTTGGCTTGTCTACAGTCCATTTAATTCTCTTTCCTCTCACTCTGAAAGCTTTTGTCTTGATAAATTCTTCTTTGTACAGTGACGATCTTCAAGCCCGAGGGGGGCCGACGAGTCTTTAACCCCTCTACTAATTGAGGCCAGACCAATCCGCCTCCCAATTACTGATGATGCGGCCAGAGGGGAGACCATCCCGATTGCTGAACTCTCGACCGGTTCCGCTTTGGGTCCCGCCTTAGGATGCCTCCGTTCTTTGAACCCATGAGCAAAAATGTTTTTGAAGAGAGCGAAATTTGAAAAGATGGCCTTGTTGAAGAAGACGAAGAGGCCTTCGGTTAAACCTTCCACCAAAGCCCCCCAGAAGGTCTCTTCTTCAGCCACGCTGAAACCAACTCCTCCACCCCCCTACACAAGTGGCGACGGTCTCTGCTATGCCAAAACCAGCTCCTCCACCCCCAACACAAGTGGCCACGATCGATGATTCAGAGGACACTGAAGAGGCTCCTCTCGAACCTCGAACCAAGAAACCACATTTGGGTAAGGACCCCGAACTGCAAGTTGTGGATGCCGACCCTCCTCCTACCTCGACACCCACATCTAAGGCCAATTCTTCCCAAGGGACGCCGACAACCTGTTGGCCGAAGAGCCCGTCGGAAGTGTTTCCCTTTACTCTGTTCGATCATTTCAAGCTTTTGGGTGATGACAAACGGTTAAGGGGTTTTCTTCCGAAGAGTATCTGGTGGCTTACGTTCGGGCTCAATGCCAGGTAATTCCGAGGGCGTTGAACTTGGTTTTGTAAACTTATACTTAGATTTCCATAGCTGATGTATGCATTTGTTGTAGGCCAATGCCATTCTCGCTCGAGCCATTCCTCCTCTCGCCCGAACCACTTAAAAAGAAGTTCAGCTGAGGTCGGATGTGCTGCTGCTTGACGCTGAGGTTCGGGGCCTAAATTCAGACTTAAAGAATGAGAGGGATCTTCATGCGGAGACCCATAATAAGGCGACCCAAGTTGAATGACAGGCCGATGAGCTCAAAGAACAATATTCGCTGCTTCAGCAGGAGTTTGTTGGTCTCGAAGGTCATGCCAAGAGGCTTCTTGAGGAGAGAGATCATCTGTCTGGAGAAAGCAATGAGCGGTTGCTGGCGCTTTATGCTCTTGAGGAGAAGTTCGACGGGATGCACGGTAAGATGATGCACCTGATCCGGGAGAACAACGCCTTGAAGGATGAACGTGCCAAGGACATGCAGTGTGCAATCGAAGAATATGAAGAATCCCCGGCCTTGACCAAAAAGATCATGGCTCAGTTCGCTGAAGGCTATGAAACCTATCGGGAGAAGGCTCGGGCCAAGTTGATTGCCGTTGGTCTCGATGCTTCCGTCATAGACACTTTAGACGAAGAATCTGAAGCTGGAGATGAGGCACTTCAGGATTAGCTTCGATTAGGAATGTAATTTTTGTAGTCTTCATTTTTCTTCTGTATTTGTACTTTGCCCGAATCTTATACGATCGGGTTTTGTAAAAATTTGAAAATATGAATGAAGCACAAAATTTTTGTGTTTGTAAATCAGTTACACTTGTGACTTTATCCGATCAGTTCTGTTATCTCAAACTTTCTGATCTTGTTATGTCTGAAGCTTGTTTGATTAAAAATTATAGTTTTCTCGATCAGTTATACCCGTGACTTTTACCGATCAGTTTGGTGTTACGCACTTTTCTGGTCGGTTTAAGTCCAAAGCTTATCTGATTCGATTGGTGGTTATCCCGATCAGTTGTACCTGATACTTTTACTGATCAAGTCCGTCATTTTGAACTTTCAGATTGGCTTGAGTCTGAAGTTTATCTGATCGGGTATGTGAAATTATATGAATATAAATGAAGTACAAACGTTTTCGAAGAAAGATCTCATTTATTTCATTGATACATAAAATTATTACACAAGCAAAGAAAAGAATAACATAACTTTTACTGGTAAAATTTTCTAAGTCTCCCAACGTGCCATGTATTCTTTACTTTAGAACCATCCATTGCTTGAAGCCGGTATGTACCTGGCTTCGGCACTTCTACCACTTCATAAGGTCCCTCCCAATTAGGCATCAGCTTGCCGGTGTTCTGGGGGGTTGATGCCTCCGACTCCCGAAGGACTAAATCTCCAACCTTAAATCTCTTCTGCTTCACCATCTGATTATAGTGTCGGGCTGTTCTCTTTTGATAAATTGCTAACCTTATCAGAGCTGAGTCCCGAACTTCTTCCAAAAGATCCAAATTTAACCGTAGTCCCTGGTCATTGTACAACTCCTTATATTGGCTGCCCGAAGAGTGGGAGATCCGATCTCAATAGGTATGAGTGCATCGGTCCCATATGCCAATCGAAACGGTGAATCCCCAGTTGTTGTTCTTGGAGTAGTACGATAGGCCCACAAAACACTGAGTAATTCCTTTGGCCACCGACCCTTTATTTCGTCAAGTCGTCTTTTGATTCCGTTAAGCAGGGTTCGGTTAGTAACTTCCACTTGGCCGTTGGACTGAGGGTGGGCCACCGAAGTCTTTCGGTGCTGAATCCCCAATTCTTTCAGAAAAGCTTCAAATTTTGACCCTACAACTTGCCTGCCATTTTCTGAAACCACTGCCATCGGGATACCGAAATGATAAACAACTCCCTCCTTAAAAAACTTCAAACATTCTTGTTCGGTGATCTTCTGCAGCAGCTTAGCTTCAACCCACTTCGTCATGTAATCAATGGCCATGATCACGAAATTGACCTGTCCCTTGGCCTTCGACAGAGGCCCCAGGATGTCGATTCCCCATATGGAAAATGGAATCGGGGACAAGACCGAAAACAATTCTTCGGGAGGCTGATGAGGGATGGTGCTGTTTAGCTGGCATTTCGGACACTTTTTGACAAAATCTTTGGCTTCCTGGTAGATGGTCGGCCAATAGTATCCCTACCTCATAATCTTATATGCCAATGACTTGGCCCCCATGTGGTCTCCACAAATTCATTCGTGCACCTCCCGAAGTGTGTAATCTGCCTCTGAAGGTGTTAAGCATTTGAGCAGTGGAGAACTAAACGCCCTTCGATATAGCTCTCCATCAATAAGAATAAAATTCGAACTCTTGTGCTTGATCTTTCTCGCCAATATGCGATTCAAAGCCAACACCCCATCAGCTAAATACGATATATATGGTGAGTCAGCAGTCGAGCCGATCCAGGGCCATAACATCCGCCTTCGGTATGCTGGGTTGTTCCAACATCTCTAAGTATATTGACCCGTTGAACAAACTAGCTTCAGTAGTCGCCAATTTGGCCAGAGCATCTGCTACTGTATTGTCTGCCCGATCGATTCCCTAATAACTATGTGTGCTGAAGTACGTGAGTTTATCTTTTACTTCGGCCAGATATTTCGATATTCTTGCCCCCCCGGGCTTCATACTCCCCCGATATCTGTTAGACCACTAGTTGGGAATCGTTGTAGATGACTAGCTTTTGTACTTCCAAGCTTCGGGCCAACCGAAGTCCAGCTAGTATGGCCTCATATTCTCCTTCGTTGTTTGTAGCTTTGAACTAGAACCGGATGGCTTGCTGGACTTTAAACCCTTTGGGACTTGTCAGAATAACTCTTTCTCCACTGATGTCCGAAGTCGATGACCCATCCACATACAAATTCCACAATGGTGGCACCAACTGAGCTTCGACAATTGTGTTCACGTTGTTAGATTTTATGCCCTAGAGGCCAATTATTTGATATAATTGCTTAACGTTTTGATATTATATTTGATTGAATAAATGAATGATTTTATTATTATTTTATTTACTGCGTTATATAAATGTTAACATAATAAAAATCCTTAGAATAGTGATACAAATTATATAGTTTCAAGTATGTGACTTGAACATGAGATTATATAATTATAATTAGTATCATTATTCTTAAATGTCCCTAGTCGAGTATCATTGTTGATGGGACAACAATGATGCATTGAGACTAGTATGTGGATTGACTGATGACCAAATCTCATTGGTCATAAATATATAAGATATTAAGTCAATGCATAGGTACATGTTAGAGAACGGTGTACTAGATAGACCCACCATGAGAATTCTATGTGGAGCATTATGCGAAGTGTCATTAGCAATTCTCATAGTGACAATGATGTAATGGTCCTCTGACCTGAAATCGCTATATTACTACACGGGAATTTATGTACTTTGATATCATCAAATGTCACCTTTAATAGGGTGGACTATAAAGGTGATTATTGGGTACATCATGAATCGTGTGAGGAATATGAGTGATCTAGATGGAATTTAACCCTCCTATTTATTAGGGGTGATATCCATAGGCCTCTTGATTGAGTAGGACTATGAAATGCATGGCCATGCTCAAATAGTGATTTGTTTCATATGATCTACACTCATTGATCAAGAAAAACTTCAGATTAAATTATGAAGAGTATGACACATTCCATGACTCGAGTTTAATCTAAGATATTAAGGTTAAAAGGATTAAATTACATTGAAACATTGGTCACTAAAAGGTTGCATCGAATCATCGATCTTATTATTACTGGGTAGCGATTGATGCATTACTAGATGCAGCTCACTTTGTTTATAATTTTATAATATGATTTTAAAATTATTGCCAACGTGATAATAACCTATAGGGTCACACACATAGAGCGTAATTTAAAGGGAATAAATTTAAATTTTAAGGATTTAAATATATTAATATGATTAATAGTATTTAAATCACTAATTTAAATTAAAAGGAAAGTTTGTATATATGTATATTAATTAAGTAAGACTTAATTAAGTTATATATATAAATTCGGATTTTATGAAATTAGGTTTTGATTAATTCCTTTTAACTACTATATATAGGATATATAGCAGCTACTTAGGGTTAATTTTATAACTTGAAAACCCTAGCCGCTTTTAGAGAGAGACTAGAGAGAAAACATACAGTTTCATAAAGGTTCCTTTGGTGGCTAGTACCGCAAGTCCCTCTTATTGAAGAATCGTTCGACGGTTCATGCGGCGTTCGTGTGGATACCATAGAGACGTAGTTTCGTGAGGAATTGCGTTAAGGATTCGAGCGCATCAATTTCAAATTCTCGTTTTTCATATTCGGTATAATCTCTAAACAACTGAGTTAATTGTTTTTCGTATGGATCCTATTTTTGGGTTTCGGAAATTTCTTTGAATTATTTTATTTCCGCTGCGTTCTTGTGCTAAAATCCCTACACATGTCTGGTTCGGTGAAAGAATATTCTACTATGAAGTCTGCCAATGCCTGTCCCTTGATTGTCGTTCGGGGATGGTATTCTATAGCAAATTGTGTTAATTCCATCGCCCTGCATGCACTATGCAGGCAAACACTTCTTCCTTCATGCGATACTTTCTTTAATGGCTGATCCGTATATACCACTACTAACCGATCCTGGAAGTAATGACGGAGCTTTCTACTCACTATAATCAAGGCGTAGGCAAATTTTTCCAAGTTCGGGTATCTTGTCTCAACATCTCGAAGAACGTGGCTGACGTAGTACATCGGGAACTGTCTTCCCCCTTGTCCCTAACCAGTGCTGCTCCCATAGCCATCGAGCTTGCAGCCAAGTATAGATATAAAGGTTCCGAAGGGATCGGTTTCATCAATAAAGGTGCCGAAGACAAATATTTCTTGATCCCTCGGAACACGTCTTCGCACTCTAAGGTCCACTGGAAACTCTTCTCATTCTTTGGCCCCTTGAGAGTGTCGAAGTAGGGTAAACATCTTTCGGCTGATCTTGACACAAACCTCCGAAAGACAGCTATCCGGCTCGTCAACCTCTGCACATCTTTGTATGTCTTCGGAGATTTCATGTCTAAGATTGCCTGAATCTTCTCTAGATTTGCTTCAATACCTCTTTTGCTGATTAGATATCCCAGAAACTTTCCTGACCCCAATCCGAAGGTACATTTAGTCGGGTTCAGTATTAGCTTGTATCTTCTTACCATTTCGAAACATCTTTCCAGACCTCCAAATGATCCCGGACTGACATGCTTTTCACAATCATATCATCCACATATACCTCCATACTCCATCCTAACTGTTTTGTGAAAACAAAATTCATCATGCGCTGATATGTTGCCCCGGTGTTCAGCAGTCTGAAGGTCATTTTTCGATAAGCGTATATTGCTCGATGTGTGATAAAACTAGTCTTCGGGATGTCCTCCTTACTTATTGAGATTTGGTGATATCCTGAGAAAGCATCCATAAAACTCATCATGTCGTATCCCGAAGTGGCATCAATCAACTGGTCTATATTGGGCAGAGGATAGAAATCTTTCGGGCACGCCTTGTTCAGATCTGTGTAGTCGATGCATAGCCTCCACTTCCCATTTTGTTTCTGAACCAATACCACATTATCCAACCACTCGGGATAGTCGATCTCGAAGATGAATTTTGCTTCCAGTAGTTTGGCAATTTTTTTGTCTATGATCCTCTGCCTTTCTGGAGAAAAAAATCCTTCATTTTTGTATAACTGGCTTCTTCTTCAGATCTATATGCAACCTGTGTAATGCCACCGACTCACTTACCCCGGACATATCACTAGACTCCCATGCGAAAATGTCGGCATACATCCGAAGAAGATCTATCAACCCTGTTCGAAACGGTTCCGCCAATCCCGATCCAATCTTGATCAATTTTTTTGAATTCCCTGGTACCAACTCTATATCCTCTGTCTCTTCGTTAGGCAGGGCAAGCAGCTTCATGCTACTTTTAGTGTACGGTTCTATTTAAATGGTCATTATCTGCTTCTGCTTGCTGACCCCGACCCCTGAAGAAATCAAAGTATTCCGATAGCACCTTCGGGCAATGTCAATATCGCCTTTTACCTCCCCAATCCCGTTCAGTGTCAGAAACTTGATTTTGAAACGGGGTATGGATGTTACCGCTTGCAAAGCTGCTAGTGTCGGCCTTCCCAGAATAGCATTATATGCCAAATCTACCTGTACCACGAAGAACCTGACAATTATTTTTGCCTACTGAGGTGCTGTGCCAAACTTGATAGGCAGCTCGATGGTTCTTGACATAGGCACCGGGTCTCCACTAAAACCGTACAACGGACCTTCTCCCCCCATCTCCGTCTTCTTTTCTTCCAGATCCATCCTCGGATAGGCGTGCATATACAATATGTCGACCGAGGACCCATTGTCGATCATCATCCTCTTCATGTCCACCGGCCCGACCTGAGCTGTTATTACCAATGCCCCATCGTGTGGTTCTATGAGATCTGTAAGGTAGTCTTCATCTGAGAATGAGATGGATACTCCCGGGTAGACCTGATCTTTTCGTGGCGGGGAACTTACTACTGACAACACGGCCTCGAGATGTCCGCTTCTCTTCTTTCTTGTTACACGTCCTACCGAACCACCTGAAATTACGTCAATCACGCCTCGAGGTGGCTGGTTCGATTTTGACTGTGTATCTCGAGTCGGCCCTCTATTTTCCTACCGAGGCGCCTCTGAGCCTTCTCGACCCACCACATACTGTACTAACTGGCCATTCTGAACATTCTTCTCTATCAAATCCTTCAGGTCATTCCACATCTCCGTCGTATGTCCACAACTTTGATGGTATTCACAATATTTATCTCAACCTCTTTTGCCAGGCTTCGGATGTGTCGAACATGGATCGAAAAAGGGTTTATTTCGCATCTCTTCTAATATCTTTGCCCGATCTGTGTTGAGGGCGGTGTAGACTTTGTTGATACTTCTGTTCAGAAAAGGCGGTCGGCCACTCCCTGAACCTCCACTGTTATAGTTTTTTCTTCCAGAGCTATCCGACCTCCCCTAGTTGTCCGACCGCTGATAATTCTGCTTTTCCCGATCTTTAGACTTCTCATAAGACTGGGAGTGCGGTTTGAAATTTCCCATAGCCTCCTCAATCGTTATGAATCCCTCGGCTCGATGGAAAGCTTCTGTCAAATCCGTCGGAGGGTTGATCATCAGATCCTTCATCAGTTTCTTTGATTTCCCAATGTCCAGCCCAGTCATGAAAAATCCTAAGGCCTGTGGAGAATTCAACTCTACAACCGAATTCACAGCCTCCCAAAATCTTTTGACATACTTGCCTAGGCTTTCATCCGCCTTCTGCCGAAACTGCATGAGGGAAACAATAATCTTTCCCCGTCTCCTGTTGCTCCCGAACCGAGCATGAAACTTCTCCCGAATATCACTCCAAGAATTAATTAAACCAGCTGCTAAGTTCCCCATCCATTCTTGGGCACTCTTCTTCAAGGTTGTTGCAAACATGTGGCACTTAGCAGCGTCTGAATGCCCATAGTAGGTCATCAACCTGTTGTACCCGTCTGAATGATCATAGAGGTCTCCCAGCCCATCATACGTTTCCATCGAGGGCATCTTCTTCTTGAGGTCGGCGATGACATGATTGAAAGTAATATGCACACAAGCCAATCATGTTTGATGATAAAGCATATACTTTGTAACAATCTTATTCATTTATTAATAAAAAGGATTAATTTATTAAAGGCTTTTAATTATCTACATGATGCTATTTTATAATATGTGATAAACCCATAGTTTTAAGCAATGCTTTTAGAATAATGATGATGATCATTCTAATGAGATCTAAATTCTTAGAAAGCTTAAAACTAAAATAGTTCCCAATAATTAGATTACTAAATTGGGGATTAGTGAATCCGAATAGATTGGTACATACGTTGCTTGCTCATTGAATGAGGATGATTGATCTCATGATCATTTGTGTGGAGACACTAAAGCAAGTATGTAGGTGCTTATTAGAGAATAAGTTCACTGAACGTGGCTCGCTAAGGAATACCTAATGGAGTTTTATTTGCATGTCAATAGGAATTCCTGTAGTGATACTAGTACAAGTGATCATTGGACTTGAGATCATCATAGTATCTTGTGTATGATGAGTTATACTTTGACTTATTCCTTAAGACCTTTAGGGTATATCAAAGGGTATGCTTGGGTATAATAAGTTGTACATGGAGATAATGTATGATCAATAAAGAATCTACCACTTCTATTAAAAGAAGAGAAATGTCCTATGTGATTCGATAAATGACAACCCAGTGAGTCCTTGGCAAAGCGTAAAGAAATTAGAAAGGAGTTTCTAATTTACATTATTTGAGTTGTGCATTTAAAGATCGAAATACATATAATTAAATAAAATAAGACTTGTGATAATTCCATGTCTTATATTTAATTGGGACATTGTATGGTGGAAGGATTGAATTAGATTTCAGTAACTATTTACTCAAAGGTTCTTTTATGATTAATGTTGAAATCTATATTATCTGGAAAGTCGATGATCGCTAGGGAGGCTTATCCCTATTGTAGAATAAATATTATTTATTTAAATAAATTAATTGTTTAATTTTTCATTTAAATAAGATTAGAATTGTTCTAATTGATTTATTCACAATAGGTTTAATATGGAGAACTTAAAGGGTCACACCATAAAAGGAAGAATAATTATTTAAGAAGTTAATGGCATAATCGTAATAATATGTTATGTATATTTAATTTAATCTATGGTGATAGAATAAATTAAATAGCTTAATATTTATTATTTAATATTTTAGAAATATTAAATATAAATTAATAAGAGGAGTCTTATTAATATTATTACAATTATTATTATTTTAATTTCTAAAAGAGTTTAGGAATTAATTTAATATAAGTACTCTCATTTATTCCTAATTGGATTAGGAAGGAAAATTAGTTAAAGGAGTTTAATTAATTATCCCTAATAAGATTAGGGAGCTTAATTAATTAAAAGAATTTAATTAATTAAATAAATCTCAATTCCTTAATTGTTAAGGTGGGTTGCCCACATCTATAAATAAGAGGAGTCTTATTATGGGTGATGGGGTTGTTGACTTTTACAACATACGTAATTCCAAAAGTTGGAGAATACGTTTCTTTTCTATAGAGATAGAAAACTAGGGTTTGAGCCAAATACCCATCTTCTTGAATTCTTATTATTCCTTGGTGGATCACCTCTAGAGGCCAAACACTTGGGTGGCTAACGTTGATCAAAGGAAGGAACCAAACCCGGTGGATTCAAGTTGAATGCGAAAAGGATTGGAGGTGAACTTGTACCTGAGGAAGCTCGGATCTTCAAGGGTATGTTTGTTCTTCATATCTTTTCGTTTAATTAATAATTGTGCATAAAGGGTGATCCGGGTTTTTGGTTTGTAAAATTTTTAAACTCTGATTTTCCACGTTTCCGCATTTTTATGCAATATGATTGCGTTCTTGAATATTACAAACCTAACAATGATTTATCTCGGGCGAAAAGGGCGAGCCTATGTAAGCCGAAGGTGTTCCCATTGAACTCTTTGCCACCAGCAATTTCTCCAACTCTGCCACCCTTCGAGCGAGGGGGTCAGACTCCTCTTTACGAGGGGACGATCTGGATCTGTCCCTCTTGTATTCAGGAGACGCGTCCCTCCTCCTTTGTCCTGATCTACCTGGATGTTCCGATCTCCGTTCTTCCGAACGGCTCCTCCTTCTGCTTCGACCGTCTCGAGAGCGGCTTCTGTGCCTGCTTCTTTCTTTTTTTGCCTCTCCCGTATATGGTGACCAGGATCGGCTTCGATGCCGATGCCTTTTCGAGGACGCCTCCTGTTCCCCCACCATATTCGTCATCTGCTCCTTGAGCTCTTCCTGCTGAAGATGCAAGGCCAACATGGAGTCTTTATTCTGCTGCATTATCTTTTTCAGAATAAACTCCCTCTGGTCTCGGCTGCCTTCGCCTCGGTCTTTTCCCTGCACCTCAAGTGCCCGAGAGTGGTTTTCATCCGCATGACTAGCCTAAGGGAAGGGGCCGGTTCCTCCTGATCACCCTGAACCATGGAACCCAATCAATCTTTCACCAACCCTCTCACCTGGGTGGTCTGGTGGGACTTCGTCTTCTCCTAGCAGTGGCATTATTCTCCCTGCTCGCCATGGCCAGCTACCGGAAAAGTTGGATGTGATTGTAAAAGCACTAAGAGGCCCCTCTTTTTAGCGCCAATGTTAACGCCAAGTTTCGCCGGCGCGTCCAATCACAGAATTCACGCGCTTGAACCTGGACAATAACAGATCACACACGAAGCTTAACGGCTTGTGCTGCTGGGGGATAGCTGCGATGTAAGAATAAGTACAAGCCGTTCATAAGGTTTAACAATGGAGGCTTTAGTGTTTAATGCTCAAAGAAAGTATTACCCGTTAATTGTAACCCTGGCCTTGTATTTATAGTACTCTCATCACCTTAGAATCCTTCTCCGAGTCGGATTAGGACTCCTAAACATGGTAGTTACCATAATTTGGGTCCAACACAATCTCCTTAAGAAGTGGAAGTGGAATCCAATCCAAACACTACCTTCGGAGTTACCTTATTCAAATACGGTTAGGACTCCAGACTCTGTACGCAGGGCAGCCCACTGCATAGGCCCAACCCAACCGAACTCACCAACTGATCTGAGCTTCGGTCCAAAGGACTCGAAGGCTCGACCCCGAACACCATACAGTACCGTAAGGTTCCGGCCCAAAGGACTCGGATACTGAACCCGAACACCTCCAGCATCTCCGAGGGCTTTGGCCCATCGAGCTTATGAACCCCTTTTAGTATCAGGCCTTCGGCCCAATTGGAGGTCGGTTAAAACGCTCCCGAACAAAGAGTTACATCAAATACATAATGAATGCATTATATTAATTTAATTTTGGGAAGATGGTGTCTAAAAAAAGAATGGAATATCTTTGATGAGATGGAAAGTAGTTCTTTTGGTTTTAATCTTGATTATATGTATAATGTACATGGATGATTAGAAGTTTCCTTTCAATCTCAAATTTTTCAAATAAGGAAAAAGTTAAAAATCTTGAGTTTTGTAAGTATATTAACTATAAACCCTCACAAGACAAAACTTGTACACTTGAGTAACCTCAGAATTTTAAAGGCTTTTGATACAAAAAAGTTGACTATATATGTGACGCCCCCAAAATAGGTCTACACGACCAATTCTGAGTCGCCAGATATCACTCTATAAAAAAATCAAATACAAACTTCATTTATACAACTGTTGAACTGTCGTGCAAAGTACGACAACAGATAAGCTGTGAGTTTTAATACAATATTGTCTCGTAGACAGTATCCAAACTCAAATTATTACAATGCCATATAAAATACAGCAGCAAATATTTTAAGACCCCAAAGAAGAACGAGGAGATTACTATCATATTCATTCTAATGAAGTGCACTTTTGACGCTTTCAAAGTCGGGTTCCCATCACCCTATTGTTGTTCGCCAAAATCAACTATTAAGTGACGTATAAAATACGACACACACATCTTAGGTCCTTAATACAATTATCTGTTGCATGTCATGCCATTTTATAATGTATTGAGAAACTTCGACAGTCTCGGACCATCACACTATTTCCCTGTTATCCCCGCTCGACCCAGATACACTCTTATTACCTGAAAGGAATTGTGAAGCAAAGGGTGAACACAAATAGCCCAGTAAAGAATATCATGACTAAAGATAATTAAATTATCAATAGCCTTCGTCAATAATAAATCAGATATTTAGAACATATGGTAGATGATAAAACTTTTCAACCATAGTTAAATTTGAGCAAGCAATCCATTAGAAGAGTCGAATAGACCATCGTGTCTATTATCTTCTCCATGTTAAAAGTCCACCAATAATATTTTATCCCGTAACATCAATCAACAATTTCATCACAATCATATGAATAACTCATAATCATAATTGTGATTCTAAATTCCTCTTCGCACCTAGGGCGAAGATAATTTTCATCACCTATCTTCACCGAAACATCAAAAATCATGGTTATACCAAATCACAATTCGCTTCATAATCATACTAATAAATTCATCTTTGCACTACTACCAAAGATATTCATTAACAATTTATTCTTTGCACTACAAAAGCCAAAGACATCTGTTGTATTTTAGAAGAGTCAGTAGAGCATGATATCTACTATCTTTCTTAATTAAAAGTGTATAATCAATATTTTATTTTATCGGCACGAGACTCGACAATAAATAATCCACATCATTGAATCATCCCCGCACTACGACCGAGGATATTCATGTAATCATCAATGGTCATGATTATACCGAATAATCCACGGTTATAATCATACCAATAAGCATCCATCGATGAACTACAGCCAATGAGGAATTTTACCACATTATCTATAACATTACGGGTCATGATTATATACCGAATGATCCTCGGTCATAATCATACCAATAAATAGTTCAACTATGCACATAAGCCAAAGATACTCATCAATCAATAGTTCATCTTTGCACGTAAGCAAAAGATATACAATCGTAAAACCAATAATCAATGATCCATCTTTGCACGTAAAGCGAGGATATACAACTGTAAAACCAATAATCAATAGTCCATCTTTGCACGTAAGCCAAAGATGACTTTCATCATAATATAAGCATGAGGATGATGACAATGATATAAGCATTAATCAAACGAAAACAAGGATAAATATTAAAGACTTTAAATTTATATCCAAATATTATCAACCACTTAATAAACTCATAATCTAATATTATTAATATTATAACAATATTTTAATCACTTCTTAAACTTATAAACAATTTACTTCAATTGTTTACACTTTACCAAATAATGCATTTAATCATTCAAAAATGTCATACTCGTAAGATTTCATCACCAATGATCAAATCCTCATCAAAAATCAGATATACCCCTATATAGGATTCCCAAGCCATAAAATCCTATTTTCTAATTTTGTTACTTCACATAACATATTAAATTTATTTACTCATAACTTGTTCATTTTCATGAAAAATATCAAATCAGTCCCAAAAATATTTCTTTTTTGGGATTTAACAGAATATAGTCCCATATTGAACATATATTTTTCTTAGAATTTTAAAATTCATTTACTATTTTTCATATGGCCAAAAGCGCGAATATTTAGACATTTATCATAAGTTGTACTTTTGTCCAAAAATTCAAAATTCTGAGGTATACTCTTGTTATATACATATACTCCCAATAAAAATTTCACCAATTTTGGAGTTAACCACAAGGAGTTATAAGGGTTTACTTTTAAAATAGTCTTTTTCCATAAAATCCATAACTCTTAATCTATCCAAAAATCGCCATCTTTGGACATAATATAGAAAACTCATCAAATTATCATTTCAAATTTTTCTAGAATTTTTGAGGGTCAGAAAAATTATGAAACTGTAAATGGATTTTCACCCGCCATGAAGTAATCCACGTAGACATATCATTTCCACAATTTAATAAGGAATGAATATGAAGGATCATTCACCATGCATGCGGTAGTCCACATAGACATGTTATTCCAACAGAATAATAAAGAATAGAATAATAGAAGAATTCATCATGCATGCGGTAGACCGCACAAATAGGTTATTTCCAACAGAATAATAAAGAATGGAACCGTGTCGTGCGTAATCGCATGCACATGATATTCCAATGAATAATAAAGAATGGAACGGTCATGCGTAATCCATGCAGCATGGGATGTTCCAATAGAATAATAAAGAATGGAATAACAACAGAATTCACCAGGCATGCGATAGACCGCACAGACATGTTATTCCAACAGAATAATAAAGAATGGAATAACAGAAGAATTTCACCATGTATGCGGTACTTCGCATAGACAGGTTATTCTAACATAATAATAAAGAATGGAATAACAATAGCTCTCTTCATGAATACGAAAGAAATAATACCCTTACTATAATAATAATATCACTTACTATAATAATAATATCACTTACTATAATAATAATATCCCTTACCTTAGAAGAAACCGGATATTGGAATAGTGAGGTTCTGATCTTCTCTTCTTCTTTCTCTCTATAATTTCTCTCTATAATAATTGCTCTAAAGCTTTAGTGAATTGGTGAGAAATGAAGGAAGAATGAGCTTATTTATAGGAAAATATAGTTTCGATAATTCGCACGTTTGGGGCTCAAAATATTACAAAGACAATAACTTCAACTTTTCTTTTATTTTTAATTTAGTCCGCAAGTATTATCAAACTTGCACCACCACCCCCCTAATAGTAAATAATGTGAATCAATAGTTCAATCATGTGAATCAATAGTTATAATCATGTGAAAATACGAATTACAGTATAGTACCTCCATCTATACCTCTATTTTTAACTTAGTCATGCAAGTATTATCAATTTTGCACCAACTCCCCTAATAGTACAAGAATGTGAATCAATAGTACACACATGTGAACAAATAGTTATAATCATGTGAATTAATAACAATTAATTGCTCATTTATTCGATTAATTACCCGATTGGTAAATATAACCTCCAGACATCAATTATTATCGAAATTAATGTCGATTTCCACTAACACTAACAATCCCAACACAATGGAAATATTTTTCTCAAAAATTTCATTTCTGAAATTTTGAAGTTTGATTTTTTTCCGAAAAAGTCAACTGTTGATTTTTTTTGACCAAAAAGTCAAACCCGACAAATTTTGTGTTTATAGTCTATTTCTACTAATTTCATCGTTCCGGACTCAAATATCACGTCCGCGTCTCCAAATTCAACTCCGAACTCAAATTCGATTTTTAATAACATTCATCATTAATATTATAACTCACAATACTTAACAACCAGGTCGTTCTCAGGAAAGAGGGGGATTTCCAATAAGGATATCTCCTTATTGGCATGCAATTAGGTGACCAAACCTCTCCTTGATAGAACTTCTAGACATTGTCAATATTTTAAATAATAATATAAATAACTTTATCGTCAAAGTTATTATAATAACTTTGATGACAAAGTCAACATTGTCAATATTGCAAATAATAATATATTTTCATTGTCAAAGTTATTATTATATTATTATTATTCATATAATAATATAATAATATGAATAATAATAATAACTTTTAATTAGCGTAATATTCATATTATTATTTGCAATATTGTCAATATTGCAAATAATAATATGAATAACTGTTTCGGATAGTTTCAAGTTTTTTAAAAATCTGGAAAAAATCACAGAGGTACCTTAAGAAGTTATCTACATGTAGGAAAAAGAACGGACACGTTTCGATTTATAGATTGTGCGTAATGGCTATTTCCATAAAGGACTCCTGAATATTAACACCCGCATTTCTCACAGTGTATACATGGAAAAAATCCGAAATTTTTGCAGTGTGTTCATATATGTTATGAGTGTATGCCCTGAAAATTTCAGAATTTTCTGAGTAAAGCTCGATTTATGAAAAATGAAGCAAGATCCGAGTGTTTTGGACACTTTAAAATTATTAAATCATTTTCTAAAATTCCAGAAAAATTTGGGGATCATTGTTGGGTCATATACTATCTAAACCCAGAAAAGAAGAAGTTTTGGAATCAGTTTGGTATTTTTCCTAAAAATGATGAAGTTATGAATAAAAGGAAATAAATAGTTAAATGATGTCTTAAATAAGAAAAATGTGATTTTAATGCCTGAATACTCCTAATATATAATATTATGACTATTTTAGGGCATTTTGGTAATTATAATAAAAATATTATTTATGACCTTTTATGGATATTAAATAGGTGGTTTTGTAAAGGGTGAACAATTAGAATAAATTGTTTATTGATCAAACAAAATATTAAAATGTTATTATGATATTAATAATATTAGAATATGATATTGTTAAGTAAATAAAAATATTAAGATTAAAACTTCATTAAAATATTATTAAATAATTAATCTTAGATTAAAATATTATTAAAAGATTAATAATATTAAATTAAAGTATTATTGGATGATTAAAATATTATTAAGTAAATAATAATATTCGAGATTTAATAAAATGTTATTAAAAATATAATAACATTAGTAAATGAATAAAATATTATTAAATGATTAATAATATTAGTAAATGAATAAAATATTAATACGATTGGTAAATGAATAAAAGTATTATTAATTGATTAATGATACTAAAGCATAAGTAAGATATTATTAAAGTAATAATATTAATGCATGATTAAAATATTATTAAGAGAATTAATAATATTAGTAAAGTATTAAAATATTATTAAGATGTTAATAATATTAGTAAGCGAATAAAAGTATTATTAGTGAACTAATAATACTAAGAGGTGAATTAAATATTATCAAGATTAATAATATTAAGTGAATTAAAAATATTTTAAGTTATACTTAATGACTTTTAACATTTTAAGAAATAGTACATTAATATTAATGGTAATTATTTAAAATGATTTTAAATATTTTAAAAATCATTTAAGGGTAATATAAATGTTATAAAATATTTTGAGTTATTATAAATAACTTTAATATTTTGGCAATGGTTTCATTAATAGTTTAATAATAATTAAATGTTAATAGAATTATTTGATATTTGAATCATTTAATAATGATTTTGGTTTTTGAAAATTCGTGATAAATTAATAAATGTTTATTGAGTCATTTAAAATAATATGAATGATATTTACAGATATTGAGTTACAGAATAGAGTCTTAGACTCGATAATTACCCAATAAAGCTGTCGGTAGATCGACATATTTCAGAAATTGATCTGGACTTAGATAATTTGACTGTATTAATGTTTGTGATGCAATAACTGTTGAACATGTGTGATAATGTGATTAGGTTATGTGCTGACTGCGAAATGCAGTACTATATGTTATAGTATATTGTTCTAATAGAACGAATGATCTTATTAATGATAAGTCGTGATATAAAAGATAAAACTAACTTGCGTATTGTAATCAGTGCATCAGGCAAGTATCCTACCTTTGCATTTTCTTTATGCAATGGACATGAGTAAGAATGTTTCAGAATTATATTATTACTTTACAGATTATTAACCCTATATTATATACGCTCATTGATTATCAATATGTTAGTATATGGTAATTCAGATATATATTTTGTTCGATAATTTCTATAAATGGTTATACAAGTGTCCCCACTTGGATAATCATTGCATTTAACAACATGTTAATACACCTTTGTTAATTACCCGTATATATATGTTGAATTATAGATTATTGTTGAACAAGATAAAACCTTATTATTATCCAACCGAATTGCTTTGGTTTGGAACCCCAACAAGTATGAACATCCCTTACACGGGAAAACTTTTATGCACCCAAGGTGGCACTACAAAAAAATGGGGCTTCAACAACAACCGATTTTCGTTGCTAAAGGTGCCACATTTCGTTGCTAAAGGGTTTTGGCAACGACTTTACCGTCGTTGCGTCTTTCGTTGCGCAATGAGCGTTGCTAATTATTCCACAACGAACGTATTTTTTTCGTTGCCAAAAGTGATACATTTTGCAACGAAATTTGGCTTTCGTACAGAGACATCAATCATTTAGCAACAAAATGTATTGTTGCAGAATAATTAAAATGTCGTTGCTAAAAACCTCATTTCGTTGCAAAAGCCTGCTAATTGGCAACGAAATGAACTCTTTTTTTTTCAACGACCATGCATTTTCGTTGCAATTGACACCATTTTGCAACGATATTTTTCGTTGTAGTAAATTATAAAAAATGTTGCCTAATCTTACTTTCGTTGCGAAATGTAAACTTTTTAGCAACGATTTTCGTTGCTGATTATATTATTTGGCATTGACATTATGCTGAATTAGCAACGAAAATGTTTATTGCTGATTATTTTTCAATAGCAACGAAAGTCATCGATTAGCAACGACATTATATGTTGTCGTTTCTTTATATGTGCAACGAAAGTTGATATGATTTGCAACGATAAAAAATGTTGCATTTTATTTTAGTATTAGCAACAATATCTTCTCCGTTGTTATTAGATTAATTTTTCGTTGCCAAATATTATATTTTTAATACCATTAACAACAAAAATTTGTTGCTAAATGTATAAAAAATTGTTGTTATATTAAAACTTGTTCAATGCTTTGATAACGAATTATATTGTTGCCAAATCAAAATTTGACATTCTTTTTGTGTACCTGACTAGCTCAATGTCCCCATAGAGCAAATAATGGCAAAAATATAAAAAACTAAAATATTATTAACTTAATAAAATCATCCACTATATAATCATTCATTATCTTTATAATTAACCATCTAAAGCTACCACAGTTCTTCAATCAAAGTATATATCTATATATATATAGAGAGAGTACACTTCATAATTTCGTCTCTTGTCTTCCGTAAACGTAGCATGGAAATTTAATACCCAGTATTGTAAGGCAGGTCGTAGAAGTAGTCTTCCTGCACATTTAAAAATAATAGGTCAGAAAAATAAAGCAAATAGGTCACCAGAGGCACTTAGTGCTAAAATCAATACACAAAGACAATAGAGTTGTTATGTGGTACTAATGTACACTGTATTGCTCATAAGCAGAAAAAGACAAATGGACAATCACAATATCATTTGCTACAAATCCAAATAGAAAAAGAACCTTCAGTACGACTATATGATAAATATGTTTACAAGAAAAAATTAGAATCTTAATCGACCATTTCATGAATTAATTTCAGTAAGCATAGTGGTAAACATATTTTTTGTTACAAGAGTTGTAGATTATTATTATATGTTGACCTCAAGTCAGAATTCAGTCACATTCAACAACCACAAGCATCGCACAATCTTAAATAACAATGTCTAGATTTCTATATAGAAAGGACAACAATTATGAAAAAGTTGAGGCTATTAGTCAATGTGGAAGAACTTTTCCTGAGACGACAAATTTCCATACAGTATATGCCCCAAAGATGCTAGTTATAATCACAGACATCATAGATTTATTTACCAAGAATTTAACATGTTGCAGCAGACATTAAAAAGACACATTTATTGATAACTTGTGAATTTTTAAGTGGTAAGGGCAGAACATACCTAGGTCAACGAGATAAGTTCCTCCCCTTCATAATTGGGTCCTACAAGAATAGTCCCTGATGAAGAATAGTCCCTGAGGGTTGGTATGGTCATATCTTAAATGTCGACCATCTCTCATTTTGATCATGAAACCATCATAACTGCTCTTCACCTCAACTATATTGAAAAACAGATGAAACACATAAATAGATTATATGCTATTTTGCATATACTTCATATGTTAAATTACAAAAAAATTAAAAACCATCAAAATTATAGTATATTGCTTGCATGCAGTAGATACATCAAAAAACATGTATGCCATAAATCTGCTATAACTATGGCAAAATAAGTCGTGCAGTAAGAAAAACTATTTTAAGCATGACAATATCAGAGAAAAGAGAAAGGCCAAGCTGAAAATTCCTATATTTCCTTTCATAATTAACATATTCATGGAAACCTTGTAAAATTTAACATCATATTGTAGAAATGTAGGCATGAACATTTTAATTACCTAAACAAGAACACTAGGATGCAGTGCAATGTTACCGATGCAATTATCAACCTTGAACCAGTCAACTCCTATAAGCTTGAGAAGAGGATCTCCTCCAGATACCTGGAAAGAGGTTGCATAACTTGTATGAAAATTAATAAAATCCAAGGAGCCGCATCTTCGAACTAAGAACCAAGAAACCTTTGACCTTCATAGCTAAGACAACTATATTTGATAGACTTCTCAGAGAAACACCCCCCCCCCCCCCCCCACCAATTTGTTAAAATTTTAGATAAACTTACTTCTACATGTGCAATTTTCTAAAATAACTGAAAATCATTATTAATATGAATGGCTCAAGTGAGGGTAATTGTTAGACAAAGAAAATCCCACCTTAGTATTATCTTTCAGATATGTCTTCCCTCTGATCTTAAACCCCATACCATCTGGAGATGTCCAGCAGTTAATGTCAGCATCACTCTTCCCTTGGTGCATGGAACCATGATAGTGGTTAGGATCAAGAGCAATCGGATGTACACTTGTATCAAATTCCTTTTTGGTATCTGGATCTGCACCGAGCAATAAATTGAAACATTCGGTACAATTACTTAAAAAAGCACAAGAAATAACAGATAAACTAACTGCAACAAATGGTATCTGCTAGTGATGGTAGTGTATAAGTAGCAACATTCTGGACTCGTTTATAGTAGAAACCTTTTGTTCGCTTTAGTGCCAAGCTTGCAATAGCCCATGAAACATTCTTCAGCTTCACTTTTTTGCCCTGCTAGAAGTTGTGTAACAAGTTCACATTCCAAAGAATTCAATTGGTGATATAAAATTACAGAACTTATCGTCAATCTAAAGAGAATTTCCCCTTAGGAAGTGGTTCCTAAAATGATATATATCCTGACATATCCATGCAACTATCTGTTAAAAACAGGCAGAAAAAAGAGCAACATTGAATAATAACAATACTTCATGCTATTTCCAAACCACCAATGCATCTTATTTCAAGAGGTGAGACACTATTTTGGTATAGAACTAGATTTGCCACATCATATGGCAACATTTTAAACCTCTACCAACTTTAGTTCTGCTCCCATGTTTCCAAATTTCCACTCTATTTTTATCTCAAATATACAGTTACAACCATGAAAATCGTGTGCATCGCACATGTACCATATCCACTTATTCAAAAAGTAACATTTGCCACTATCGACAGGTAAATAACTAAAAAGACGCATACCTTACTGTCAAGTTCTACTTCATTGTCATTATCGTCATCTTCTGATGATGAATCAGCAGAAAGAGCGTCATAGAATTTGTTCGTTGCTCCTGCATCCACAAATTCACCATTTGATCCAGAGAAACCAGAAACTTTTGAACAGGCAACATCTGTGGCTGATTTATGTGTGAATGCAGGGTTTGCTCCAATATATGCCTTGAGGCCTGAAAAATATCACATATAAAAGGATCATTGCCGGTGTAATCAAAATTTAACGGCGAGCTTAATGCAACACAATCTAGATGTTGTCAATCATTAACGTGCATCGAGTCCAATAATAACTCCATCTATTTTGTGTAGATACTTCTCTGTAAATCAAATTGCAATTCCACATACTTCCTAATATTTACTCTTTTTACCAACAACCAATTTTGTGAAGAAACAAAAAAAGACTTCAAATTCACACACACTCCTTTCCCAGAAATCCCATGATTAAAATTTTGTACAACCTGAATCCCTAAATCCCCAACTAAGAAATTATTTTCCAATAAACCTAAAGCCAAACTCCGTATATTTCCCTCATTAGCAGCCTCCTCAAATTCCTCCCTGAAATCATGAGTTTCCCTCACAGGGGTAGCCAAATTGGGGCTTTTCACAAAACTATCCTCTGCATCCAAACCAAAGCCTGCTACTACATGAGTATGATACCACTAAAAAGAAAAGATCAAACACAGTGGTCATGCCTTACAAAAATGAGAAGTACTAACAATTTGAGCATTTTAATGTTACTACATAAATCTAGAAAACATATTGGTCATGTGTTGCAATAATGAGAAGTACTTACTGTGAGACTCCAAATTTTATGAAATAAAAGTATTCAATTTTTTTATTTTGATAAATAGTTAAATTGATAAAAGTTTAAAGTTAAGGGTCATATTTAAAAAAATTTCAAAGTAAGCAAGTTGTCATAAAATAACCGGTAGTAAAAGTACAGTAATACGTGTGGTTGCATAGTAGCACACGGTATTGATTATTCATGCTTATGTAAGAAGTCACTCAGTTATACTCAATTATTGCTACAATAATTGTTGCATCATATCTCTCATATTATTGATTCAATTATTGTCACAGTATCATCTGTTAGGTTTGTAATATTCAAGAACGCAATCAAATTGCATAAATAAGCGAAAACGTGTAAAAATCAGAGTTTAAAATTTTTACAAACCATATACCCGGATTACCCTTTATGCACAATTATTAATTAAACAAAAAAGATGAATAAGAAACATACCCATGAAGATCCGAAGTTTCTAAGTACAAGTTCACCTCCAATCCTTTTCGTTCAACTTGAATCCACCGGGTTTGGTTCCTTCCTTTGATCAACGTTAGCCACCCAAATGTTTGGCCTCAGAGGTGATCCACCAAGGAAGAAGAAAGATCCAAGAAGATGGGTGGTTGGCTAAAACCCTAGTTTTTCTATCTCATAGAAAAAAAGCGTACTCTCCAACTCTTGGAATAACGATATCCGATATCCGATATAAGACTCCTCTTATAAAGATATCAAGTAACCCTATTAAAATAAGGTATTTTTAATTAAACTCTTTTAATTAAATGGGCTCCCTAATCTTATTAGGGATAATTAATTAAACTCCTTTAATTAATTTTTCCTCCTAATCCTATTAGGAATAAATGAGAGTACTTATATTAAATTAATTCCTAAACTCTTTTAGAAATTAAAATAATAATAATTGTAATAATATTAATAAGACTCCTCTTATTAATTTATATTTAATATTTCTAAAATATTAAATAATAAATATTAAGCTATTTAATTTATTCTATCACCATAGATTAAATTAAATATACTTAACTTATATTATTACGATTATGCCATTAACTTCTTAAATAATTATTCTTCCTTTTATGGTGTGACCTTTAGGTTCTCCATATTAAACCGGTTGTGAATAAATCAATTAGAACAATTCTAATCTTATTTAAATAAATAAATTAAACAATTAATTTATTTAAATAAATAATATTTATTCTATAGGGATAAGCCTCTCCAAGCGATCAACGACTTTCCGGATAATAAAGATTTCAACATTAATCATTAAAGAACCTTTCGGTAAATAGTTCTTTGACAATTCAATCCTTCCACCATACAATGTCCCAATTAAATATAAGGCATGGAATTCTTTGTCAAGTCTTATTTTATTTAATTATATGTATTTCGATCCTTAAATGCACACTGCAAATAATGCAAATTAGAAACTCTTTTCTAATTTCATTCGCCTTTGGCCAAGGACTCATTGGGTTGTCATTTATCGAATCACATAGGACATTTCTCTTCTTTTAATAAGTGGTAGATTCTTTATTGATCATACATTATCTCCATGTACAACTTATTATACCCAAGCATACCCTTTGATATACCCTAAGGGTCTTAAGGAATAAGTCAAAGTATAACTCATCATACACAAGATACTATGATGATCTCAAGTCCAAGGATCACATCTACTATCACTACAGAATTCCTATCGACAGCAAGTAAAACTCCATTAGGTATTCCTTTAATGAGCCAATGCGTTCGATGAACTTATTCTCTAATAAGCACCTACATACTTGCTTTAGTGTCTCCACACAAATGATCATGAGATCAATCATCCTCATCCAATGAGCAAGCAACGTATGTACCAATCTATCCGGATTCACTAATCCCCAATTTAGTAATCCAATGATTGGGAACTATTTTAGTTTTAAGCTTTCTAAGAATTTAGATCTCATTAGAATGATCATCATCATTATTCTAAAAGCATTGCTTAAAACTATGGGTTTATCACATATTATAAAAACAAACATCATGTAGATAATTAAAAGCCTTTAATAAATTAATACTTTTTATTAATAAATGAATAAGATTGTTACAAAGTATATGCTTTATCATCAAACATGATTGGCTTGTGTGCATACTACTTTCAATCTCCCACTTGCACTAAAGCCAATCGTCATGGTATCTCATACTCTTCTTCTCTAAGTGATGATTATCCTGCTGTTGGATAAGCTTTAGTTAATGGATATGTAATGTTGTTCTTGAGAGTCCACTGTCTCTATAGTGATTTTCCATCTTTCAATGATTCTAATAATCAAATGAAAGTGCCACAACATATGTTTAGATCCAAGATGAGACTTAGGAACTATTCCTAGTTCTGTAATGAACTTTTAATCCAAACAATCAACTTGCAGCTTCATTTATAGCTATATACTTTGTCTTTATCACTAAACTAGCAACTCTTTCTTTGTTTGGAACCTTTCAATTCAACGCAACTTTATTCAAGGTAACCCTTTACCTTAAAGTGGATTTTTTTTCATCGTTTTGGTGCATTCGAAAAACTTGAGTCCGTTAAGCCCTCTAGTTTTAATTAAGACCCACCATGAATTTGACCACATCCTTAGTGCCTGGCCAAGCACTTTAAGATGTTTTTCGGACTCATAGTGAACTTCTCCATAATATGGTGATCAACATCGGGTCTCGTACATTTCATTGCATACATGATTGTCACTCATGCGACCTCTCTTTTCAGGAGTCTGTGGGGACTATTAAGAGAGATACACTCCATAGCTCATCGACATGAGACATCTCTTGGAGTTTGCCATGCTAAACGACTTTAACATCAAATGAATATACGTTCTTGGGTTAAGTCGAGCATCCTCTCAGATCTATCTATATAGATTTTATCCCCAATTAAGATACTCTTCCCAAACCATTCATGGAGGAATGTTTAGACAACTTTATCTTTCCGATTGTAGCATTGATAAGTTATTCCTCATCCGTAGTATATCAACATATAATACTAGAAATTTCACGATGCTCCCATCGACCCTTTTGTACACACTAGAAGTCTTACCTCATCGAATGTAACTCGGATCATCATCTTCTATGATGTGTACCTCATCATCATCATCCATGATGAATCCATACCTCCTAGGTATCTTTGGTACTATTCCGATTCTGATTAGGTTGTGGTATAATAGGTCTATCTACAGGTTCCTCTTATTTGACTTATAGTATTTTGTGGTTCTTGAACTCTTCAAGATCTATTATCCTCCCACTAGCCCCTTCAATAATAAACACATTTATCTTAGAAGGCAGCGTGTTTCGCAACAAACACCTTTTGCTAAGTAGGATTATAGAACATATACCCTAAACTTACTTTAGGATGTCCCACAAATTGTACTTGTCAAATCTTGTCCCAAGCTTATCCTTTGAAACCTTTTCACATAAGTTGGACAACCCCTTATCTTAACATACTTAAGATTAGAATCCTCTCTCGTCCATAACTTTTATGGAGTCTTTCAATGGATTTTGAGGTTACCTTTTTTTAGAGATATGCAGCCATTTCTAGGACATGACCCTAGAAGGATACTGGAATGTCGGTAAAATCATTATGGACCGCACCATGTCCAACAAGGTACGATTTTTCCATTCAAATACATCAATCAATTATTGCGTATCAGGAGGCGTCCATTATGAAAAAACCATTTAAGATTATCTAGAAACTTATTTCACAAGTATTTATTCCTTGATTTAATCAAAGAATCTTAATACATTAACCTTTCAAATAATTCATAGTTGTATTTCAGCAAATACACACATTCAACTCTTTGAATGATCATCTCCTTTTCTTATACTAATTTGTTCAATATGCAAAATTATTTTCATGTAAGTCAAGTATACAAAATTTATTAACTAATATTCCAGTTCTATACAAAACATTATTATTATAAATAGAACAACAATTGTTCTTAATTATAATACCAAAGATTTCATTGTCCAACAATAAAATAGAAATAATATTTTTAACAAGAACTGGAATACAATAACAACTTATTGACTTAATAGATTTGCCCGTAGGCATTGCTAAACTATAAGTTTCTATGGCTAATATGGCAACCTTGCTACATTTCCCGCACATAGGATTACTTATATTTGTTTAGCTTTCTACTTCTGTTTGGTCCCTTCATAAATCTATATTTATGATAACCAAAGTCGGTATCCAATACCCAAGTAGAACCTTGACTTAAAGAAAAATTTATTTTAAATTATGAACAAAATTGTATTTGTAACTGAAACTTCACTAAGCTTCTTTGGTTAGCCTCTGCAAGATGCTTCTCGCAGTTTCTTTCCAGTGTCCAGGCTTATTGCAGTGGAAGCAAGCTCCTTTGCTATCCGTGATCGCTTTTGTTCTTATTATCCTTTGTTTATGCCTTTCTATTTACCTTCTTTGAATCGTTCTTCTTTTTAGGAAGATCATTTAGCCCCTACCAAGAAGACTTGATCTTTCTTGGTTGGAAAGTGACTCTCAACATTTTCAACATGTTAAGCAAATCAAAGAAAGTCGATATCTAGCTTGTTCATATGAAAAATTCACAACAATTGTGAAAGGAGTCCGGGAGTGAGTGCAAGATCAAATCTTGGCTTAACTCTCCATCCATGACAAAACTCGTTGTCCTAATTCATCAATCAAATTGATAATGTTAAGGACTTTTATCTCATCAGTAGTGTCATCTGGTCATTCTAGATCGGAAGAGCTCCTTAGATATCTCGATATCTATCACCCCTACTTTTCTCACCATCAACTACTGATGTGCGGGAATATAGTAGAAGCATCCATAGTTTCTTCTCAAGCGCCAAGCTCGTTACTTCATAGATGCGAGCATGATGCATTCGAGCCAATTGTGCATCATCTTGCCACTTTTAAAAGTAGCAATGTCTTCCTCAGAGGCATTATCGCGCAACCATTCGTGAGGATAGGCGTATTAAGGACATAAGATAGCTTTTCATTTATGAGAACTATTCTCAATTCCTTAACCAATCCGAGTAATTTGGTCGGGTTAATTAACATCAAATATGTTTCGCAGTGATAGTAATTTAGACATTGTAAAATTCTATAAATGAATTTGTAATTAACAACATTTTAACATACATTCTTTTATTAATTACCAAAATAATTTAGGTCTTGTTTTAAATTGGTATCTCCACTATTTTCTTCAAACTATATTACCCTCAATATATATAGTTCGCAATATCTAATTAAAGATATGCTAGTGAGAATAAGGATCCCATTTCAAATGTATATAGCCTTGTGGTGACACAACAAACTATATATAAATAAATAGGTAGACAACTTTTGTCAATTACATCAACTATCAACTCCTTTTCTTTTTGCTTCTAAGATTATTTTGATCAAGTGGTGGCACATCCAAGAATCAAAATTATCCAAGTTAAGTCCGACCTAGCACTCCATATATTCAAAAAGAAAAATATCATCCTTATGGTGACACAACAAAACAATATTGTTCAATTTTCTTTATAAGCATCAAATGTGATAAATTAACATCTTAAATACTTAATACTTGCCTTGTGGTGACGACACAACAAACTCATATTAAATATTTAATACTCTATTAATTTTATCATGCTAGAAGGCTGACGTTCGATATTCCAAATATCTTTGAACGCTTAGGACTTAATATAAAAAATTGAGGGGTTTGTTATTAATTGTCTCATCTTGTTTAATGCATGCACATATATATATAAAAACGCGCAATATATTAATTAACATGCGAAGCATGTTTGCATAATATATATATATATAGTATAAGCACGCACATATAGAATACTATATTCTACCCAGATTAATTATGGATTTTTATTCTAGTTTGGTTCACTAGAGCCACCAAGTGAACCAAAAAGGTCAAACCCTAGGGGTGCAAGAAATAATATTTAAATATAACTATTACATTTAAACCCGGGGCTCCATTACAAACGAAGTCTTCAAGCATGCCTCCTTTCTTGATCTCCAATTTTTCAAAATTAATTCTAACTATTCCTATTACAAAACTATTTAAAATAAATAGAAACCTTGATCGCCAGTCGAGGGAAGTACATAGAGAGAGATAGAATTTACATTAAGAAAAATTAGAGAAGACGAAGGTACGTGAGACCCCATTTAATAAAACCCATACATTCATGCATCCAACTAAAATAAAATCCAATCACATCGTCAATTGTCCATAATCAATCCCATTTATTATCATACACATCATCATATGCATCAATAAATAACATTCATCTTATGAATAATAAACATTTAATATATATATTGATATCATTTAATGGGCAAATTTAGTTAGTATAAAATCTAATTTTGAATTAAAATAAACTCTTTATTTTAATCCAAATTTAAATCAAAATAAAACTATTTTATTTTCATTTATCCAATTTTGAATAAAATAAACTATTTTATTTTAATCAAAATCTTTAATCAAAATAAACTCCTTTATTTTAATTAATTATGGAATCCAATTTCATGTAAAAAAATAACTCCTTTATTAAAGGAAACACGGATTCTCTTTCCTATTCACAAATAAACTCCTTTATTTTGAATAATATGAAATCTTATTTCATATCTAAATAAACTCCTTTATTTAAGAAAATATGGATTCACTTTCCTATTCACAAATAAACTCCTTTATTTTGAATAATATGAAATCTTATTTCATATCTAAATAAACTCCTTTATTTAAGAAAACATGAAATCCAATTTCAACTCCAATTAGTTATCATGGAATCCAATTCCAACTCTAATTAGTTAGCATGAAATTTAATTTTAAAATTAAAATAAACCTTTTATTTTAAAATTAAAATAAACTTTTTATTTTAAGATTAAAATAAACTTTTATTTTAATTATACAATTATTAACGAGAATATATATATATATATATATATATATATATATATATTATAACTAAACCGTTATATGTAATATAACTAAACTATTTTAGTATTAATATATATAACTAAACTGTTAGTTAAATATATATAATATATAGATATCATATGATATTTATAATATAATAAGTGAGTCACGTGCTTCCAAAAATAAATTGCTCCCTATTAATCCCTTTATATAAAAGTACAGGATCATTCCTTTTTGAAAAAAAATCAGTTTGCATATATATATATATATATATATATATATATATATATATATAAGCTTCCTGTCAACAATATCACGTGAATATATATTACATGCATGCTCTGCCGAATCACATGCATGCTCTGCCGAATCCTGTAGTTTTTTTTTTTATGGTATTACTTGTAACTTTTGTTACTATATATATCATATATATATAGATTATAATTCATGAAGCTCCTGATCCCTTGAAATCCGTGCAAGTCCTTATCGAAGTAATCATATAAGAGTTATAATTGACTACCCACGGGGGAAAAAAAAGAGAGGACACAGCGAAACAGTAATAAAAAAAATAGTTCGCTATTTTATTTTTTTTTTAATAAAATTTTATACAAAAAAAATTATGCCCAATTAAATTGTTCTAAACACATATCAATATACAAATCAAATTTGAACAATTAATAATTTGCATAAAGGTTTGGCTCTGATGCCACTGTTAGGTTTGTAATATTCAAGAACGCAATCAAATTGCATAAATAAGTTTAAAACGTAAAAATCGAGTTTAAAATTTTACAAACCAAATACCCGGATCACCCTTTATGCACAATTATTAATTAACGAAAAAAAGATGAATAAGAAACATACCCATGAAGATCGAAGCTTCCTCAGGTACAAGTTCACCTCCAATCCTTTTCGCGTTCAACTTGAATCCACCGGGTTTGGTTCCTTCCTTTGATCAACGTTAGCCACCCAAATGTTTGGCCTCTAGAGGTGATCCACCAAGGAAGAAGAAAGATCCAAGAAGATGGGTGGTTGGCTAAACCCTAGTTTTTCTATCTCTATAGAAAAGGAGCGTACTCTCCAACTCTTGGAATAACGTATATCTGATATCTGATATAAGACTCCTCTTATAAAGATATCAAGTAACCCTATTAAAATAAGGTATTTTTAATTAAACTCTTTTAATTAAATGGGCTCCCTAATCTTATTAGGGATAATTAATTAAACTCCTTTAATTAATTTTCCCTCCTAATCCTATTAGGAATAAATGAGAGTACTTATATTAAATTAATTCCTAAACTCTTTTAGAAATTAAAATAATAATAATTGTAATAATATTAATAAGACTCCTCTTATTAATTTATATTTAATATTTCTAAAATATTAAATAATAAATATTAAGCTATTTAATTTATTCTATCACCATAGATTAAATTAAATATACTTAACATATTATTACGATTATGCCATTAACTTCTTAAATAATTATTCTTCCTTTTATGGTGTGACCCTTTAGGTTTCTCCATATTAAACCAGGTTGTGAATAAATCAATTAGAACAATTTAATCTTATTTAAATAAATAAATTAAACAAATAATTTATTTAAATAAATAATATTTATTCTACAATAGGATAAGCCTCCTAGCGATCAACGCACTTTCCAGATAATATAGATTTCAATATTAATCATTAAAGAATCTTTGAGTAAATAGTTACCAGATGACAATTCAATCCTTCCACCATACAATGTCCCAATTAAATATAAGACATGAAATTACCTGGCAAGTCTTATTTTATTTAATTATATGTATTTCGATCCTTAAATGCACAACTCAAATAATGCAAATTAGAAACTCCTTTCTAATTTCATTACGCTTTAAGCCAAGGACTCTCTTGGGTTGTCATTTATCGAATCACATAGGACATTTCTCTTCTTTTAATAAGTGGTAGATTCTTTATTGATCATACATTATCTCCATATACAACTTATTATACCCAAGCATACCCTTTGATATACCCTAAGGGTCTTAAGGAATAAGTCAAAGTATAACTCATCATACACAAGATACTATGATGATCTCAAGTCCAAGGATCACTTCAGACTACTATCACTACAGAATTCCTATTGACGTAGCAAGTAAAACTCCATTAGGTATTCCTTAGCGAGCCAACGCTCAAAGTTGAACTTATTCTCTAATAAGCACCTACATACTTGTTTTAGTGTCTCCACACAAATGATCATGAGATCAATCATCCTCATCCAATGAGAAAGAAAGCAACGTATGTACCAATCTATCCAGATTCACTAATCCCCAATTTAGTAATCTAATGATTGGGAACTATTTTAGTTTTAAGCTTTCTAAGAATTTAGATTTCATTAGAATGATCATCATCATTATTCTAAAAGCATTGCTTAAAACTATGGGTTTATCACATATTATAAAACAACATCATGTAGATAATTAAAAGCCTTTAATAAATTAATACTTTTTATTAATAAATGAATAAGATTGTTACAAAGTATATGCTTTATCATCAAACATGATTGGCTTGTGTGCATACTACTTTCAATCTCCCACTTGCACTAAAGCCAATCGTCATGGTATCTCATACTCTTCTTTCTAAGTGACGATTATCCTGTTTGTTGGATAAGCTTTAGTTAATGGATATGTAATGTTGTTCTTGAGAGTCCACTGTCTCTATAGTGATTTTCCATCTTTCAATGATTCTAATAATCAAATGAAAGTGCCACAACACATGTTTAGATCCAAGATGAGACTTAGGAACTATTCCTAGTTACGTAATGAACTTTAATCCAAACAATCAACTTGCAACTTCATTTATAGCTATATACTTTGTCTTTATCACTAAACCAAAGAACTCTTTCATTGTTTGGAACCTTTATTATTCTCGCGGAATATCCTCGTCATCATGCGTTTACTGTGGGACTCGGGTTCCATTATTTCGGAATATCCTATTTGTGCATTTACGCCGGTCCTGGTTCCATTATTTATTATTCTGTTGGAATAACTTATCTATGCGGTCTATTGCATGCATGGTGATTTTCATTGTTATTCTATTCTTTATTATTCATTTGAATATCCTCGCCGAATGCGTTACGCAGGACACGGTTCCATTATTTATTATTACATTGGGAATAACACCGTCTGTGCGATCTATCGCACACATGGTGAATCCTTCTGTTATTCCATTCTTTATTATTCTGTTGGAATAACCTGTCTATGTGGGTTACCACATGCATGGTGAATGATCCTTTGTATTCATTCTTTATTAAATTGTGGAAATGATCTATTTACGTGGATTATGATGAAAGTCATAATAAAAGTATTGGACTGATGAAAATCATGGGTACATGTAGTATTAGTAAGTGTTATGATGAGTTATGTTGGTTATTATGTGAAAACATGAAAGTTTCTTAGAAATCACAAAGGGTTGAAAAATTAGATTTTGGTGAAAATGGAACATGAAATTCAATTGACCATATCTCCTATTATATTTTGAATTTTTGAGTGTGGTCAAGTCCTAGAGTTAGATCTATGAGTTTTCTAACTTATCCAAGTGGAATCACTGGAAAAGGTGTTGTAAATTTTTGTGTGGACTGATTTTAGCAAAGGAGTTAAACACTGGAAAATACCAAAAAGGCTGTTGCCCAGAAGTTTAAAAGGGCATTTTCGGCCACTTAGTCTATGAGAAAAATTCCGGCCTTTGGGGACATGGAAATATATGGTATAAAGTACCTCCTGTCCAAAAATGAGCTCATTCCGACTTAAAATGAGCAAGTTATGACCATTTCAATATTTAGATTTTTTTTGACAAAAAATGCTATAACCGGAGTTCTATAACTCCGATGACCATGAAATTTAAACTGGAAGCTCACGTTAACATATGTAAGATCCTGCCAAGATTTGGGAATTTTTGGAGTTAAACTTGAGGTAGCTAATTTCTTAAGGAATTAATTAAAAATTAATTTTTGAAAAATAGTAAATGAATTTTTAAAATTCTGAGAAAAATATATGTTCAATATGTTACTATATTCTGCTAAATCCCAGAAAAGAAATATTTTTGGGACTGATTTGGTATTTTTCATGAAAATAATCTAGCTATAAGTAAATGAGTTAAATATGTTATGTGAAGTAACAAAATTAGAAAATAGGATTTTATGGCTTACGAATCTATATAGGGTATATGCAGATTTTTGATAAGGGATTTGATCATTGGTGATGAAATCTTATGAGTATGGCATTTTTGAATGATTAAAATGCATTATTTGGTAAAGTGTAAACAATTGAAATAAATTGTTTATAAGTTTAAGAAGTGATTAAAATATTTTTATAATATTAATAATATTAGATTAAGAGTTTATTACGTGATTGATAATATTGGATAAATTTAAAGACTTTAATATTTATCCTTGTTTTCGTTTGATTAATGCTTATTTCATTGTCATCATCCTCATACTTATATTATGATAAAAGTCATCTTTGGCTTACGTACATAGATGGACTGTTTATTATTGGCTTTACAGTTGTATATCTTTGGCTTACGTGCATAGATGGACTGTTGATTATTGGCTTAACAGTTGTATATCTTTGGCTTACGTGCATAGATGGACTGTTGATTATTGGCTTTACAATTGTATATCTTTGGTTTACGTGCAAAGACGAATTGTTGATTATTGGTTTTACAGTTATATATCTTTGTCCTGTAGTGCAAAGATGGACTGTTGGTTATTGGTTTTACAGTAGTATATCTTTGGCCTATAGTGCAAAGATGAACTATTAGTTATTAGTTATACAGTTGTATATCTTTGGTCGTAGTGCAAAGATGAATTTATTAGTATCATTATGAAAGGGGAATTATGATTTGGTATAACCATGATTTTGATGTTTGGTGATGAAAATTATCTTCAATCCCAGGTGCGAAAAGGAATTCGTAATCACAATTATGATTATGAAGTTATTTATATGATTGTGGACATGAATTTTGATTGATGTTACGAGGATAAAACATTATTGGTGGACTTTTAACATAGAAGATAATAGATCGATGGTCTATTTGACTCTTTTAATGGATTGCTAGTTCACTTAACTATGGTTGAAAAGTTTTATCATCTACCATATGTTCTAAATCTCCGATTTATTATCGATTGAAAAGCTATTAATAATTAAATTATCTTTAGTTATGATATTCTTTCTTTGGGCTAGTTGTGCTCACCCTTTTGCTTCACAATTCCTTTCGGTGTAATAAAAGTGTATTTTGGGTCAAGCTGGGATAATGAGGGGAATAGAAGCGGTGGTCTATAATTGTTGAGGTTCTCCTAAATAGTATGGAAATAATTTTATTGAGAACTTTAGATAAGTGTGTCGATTATTGTAGCACGTCATTTGATATTTAATTTTGGTGAACCGAATAGGGTGAGGTGAAACCAACTTTGGAAGGGTGTTTTGCCACTATCATACAAGATGTCTAATGACATACAATCTCGTGTTATCATAAGACAGGGTTGTGCACATCCACTTGCTGAGTATATCTGCGAGCACTACCTATATGATCTTGGAGTTTATTTTAAATATAATTTTAACTTGGAGACAGTGGAGATAGTTATATGCCAAGAGAAGACTCACTATTGGAAGGAACATGGTAGTAATCTTTTTGTTTTTCTTTGGGGTCTATTGGGTCAACCAAGGATAATTCTTTGGACATATAATATCTATCATAACTTAGATTCATGGCCTCCTATGTATGAAGGTTTCCTTGAGCACTTCCCAAAGATTTTAATTTCTAAAGCAGTTATTGACTGTACTTTTATGTAAAGTACCTTTGTAAGGTGTGGTGGTCGAGGCACCATGAGAGTTACATAGATTTTGTATTGAAACTCATAGCTTATCTGTTGTCGTATCGCATTGCGTGATTCAACGACAGTATAAATGAAGTTTGTATTTGATTTTTATAGAGTGATATCTGGCGACTCAGAATGGGTGATGTGTACCTATTTTGGGGGCGTCACATTTGGTATCAGAGCTTAGGGATATGGTCGCTGGCGGAGATATGAGTCTAGAACTAGGAGGGGAGAGACGAGTTATATACTTCGCTAGTGTGTGACTAACCTAAGCCGAAATTTTTACTTGATAAGTTGACAATTTGTGATATGTCAATTGACCTTTGTTTTGAAGATATATTCTAGAATGATATCTGAAATACATGAGATGAGTAATGGAAAAATCATGATATAGAGGATATAACCGGGAAGGTACAATCCAAAAAGAAAGCAAGGTATTCTCATCTCTTCGAACTACCAAGTACGTAAATTTCGAGGGCGAAATTTCATAAGGAGGGGAGATTGTGAGACCCCGAATTTTATGAAATAAATGTATTCAATTTTTCTATTTTGGTAAATAGTTAAATTGATAAAAGTTTAAAGTTAAGGGTCATATTTGAAAATTTTTCAAAGTAAGCAAGTTGTCATAAAATAACCGGTAGTAAAAAAGTACAAGAATGTCTGGCATGGTTGCATAAGTAGACATGGTATTGATTATTAATGCTTATGTGAGAAGTCACTCATTATACTCAATTATTGCTACAATAATTGTTGCATCATATCTCTCATATTATTGATTCAATTATTGTCACAAAGATTATCATCTGATAATATTTTATATATTATTAAATCAATAATTGAGACAACAAAGTTATTCATATTATTAAATTGCAATATTTACAATGTTCAGAAGTTACATTAAGGAGAGGTTTGGTCACCTAATCAAGGCTGCAAATAGGGAGAAATCCTTATTGAAAGCCCCTCTTTCCGAGAATGACCTGGTTGTTAAATATTGTGAGTTATAATATTGATGATGAATAAGCTCGTGTTGATTAAAGATGAAATTGATAGTTTTATTTTGTGAAAATTTTTAGTTTTAGTAGAAATCGATAATTATGTCGATAATAATTGATGTCTGGAGGTTATATTGTTCAATAGGGTATTCGGGGCACTTTTTGTATTGGAGTACTATTAATGAGTTACTATTCACGAGTTACTATTCACGAGTTACTATTCACTAGTTACTATTCATGAGTTACTATTCACGAGTTACTATTCACGGGGTACTATTCACCAGAAAAATATATTTCTTTCGGTTCAAATCATTTTTGGGTACAATATTATTCCATGAGGAGATGTGCTAATTTTTCAGACTTTTGGTTGAAGTTATAATAGTGAATCAATATGGACCGCTGGTGGAAAGTTATAATAGTGAATCAATATGAACCGCTGGTGGAAAGTTATAATAGTGAATCAATATGGATCGCTGGTTTAAAGTTTTAATAGTAAATCAGTATGGACCGTTGCTTTAAGTTTTAATAGTAAATCAATATGGACCGTCTGTTTAAAAGTAAATTAATCTAGACCGTTCATGAATTAGTTACTATTTAGTCCATTCTCCTATAAATAGAAGCTCATTCCTTCATTATTTCTTACAAATTCACTGAAACTTTTGAGAGAGAAATTATAGAGAGAAAGAAGAAGAGAAGTCTGCTACCTCACTTTTCCAATATCCAGTTCTTCTAAGGTAAGGGATATTATTTGTTGTACTCGTAAGGGGTATTATTTCTTTCTTATTCATGAAGAGAACTTCTGTTATTCCATTCTTTATTATTATGTTGGAATAACTTTATCATGCCAAGTACCGCATACATGGTAAAATACTACATTATTCCATTCTTTATTATTATGTTGAATAACTTGCTTGGCGCGGGCAACGAAATCGCATCGTGATAAAATTCTTCTATTATTCCGTTCATTATTATTACGCCGAAAAATCCATGCGTGCGTTTCTGCAGGCTTTGACCGTTCCATTATTTATTATTCGTTGGAATAAACCATGCATGCATGCGGTCTATCGTATGCATGGTGATTTACATTGTTATTCCATTCTTTATTATTCTATCGTAATATCCCGCTGCAATGCGTTACCTTGGGACTGGTTCCATTATTTATTATTCCGAATATAATATCGTCTCGTCTTCGCTTTTTCCGGACTGGTTCCATTATTTATTATTTTGTCGAATATCCCGCGTGCATTTTACGTGGGACTGGTTCCATTATTTATTATTTCGTTGGAATAACTTGTTCGTGCGGTCTATCGCATGCATGGTGATTTCATTGTTATTCCATTCTTTATTATTATCGTTGGAATATCTCATTGTGCGTTTACGCAGGACTCGGTTCCATTATTTATTATTCATTGGGAATAACTCGTCTCATGTAGTCTATCGTACACATGGTGAATCCTTCTGTTATTCCATTCTTTATTATTATGTTGGAATAACCTGTCTATGTGGATTACCACATGCATGGTGAATGATCCTTTGTATTCATTCCTTATTAAATTGTGGAAATGATCTGTTTACTTGGATTATGATGAAAGTCATAATAAAAGTATTGGACTGATGAAAATAATGGGTACATGTAGTATTAGTAAGTGTTATGATGAGTTATGTTGGTTATTATGTGAAAACATGAAAGTTTCTTAGAAATCACAAAGGGTTGAAAAATTAGATTTTGGTGAAAATGGAACATGAAATTTAATTGACCATATCTCCTATTATATTTTGAATTTTTGAGTGTGGTCAAGTCCTAGAGTTAGATGTATGAGTTTTCTAACTTATCCAAGTGGAATCACTGGAAAAGGTGTTGTAGATTTTCGTGTGGACTGATTTTAGCAAAGTAGTTAAACACTGAAAAATACCAAAAAGGCTACTGCCCAGAAGTTTAAAAGGGCATTTTTGGCTACTTAGTTTGTGAGAAAAATTCCAGCCTTTTGGGACATGGAAATATATGGTGTAAAGTACCTCATGTCCAAAAATGAGCTCATTCCGACTTAAAATGAGCAAGTTATGACCATTTCAATTTTTAGGTTTTTTTGATGAAAAACGCTATAACCAGAGTTCTATAACTTCGATGACCATGAAATTTAAACTGGAAGCTCACGTTAACATGTGTAAGATCCTGCCAAGATTTGGGAATTTCTGGAGTTAAACTTGAGGTAGCTAATTTCTTAAGGAATTAATTAGAAATAGAATTTTGAAAAATAGTAAATGAATTTTTAAAATTCCAAGAAAAATATATGTTCAATATGAGACTATATTCTGCTAAATCCCAGAAAAGAAATATTTTTGGGACTGATTTGGTATTTTTCATGAAAATAATCTAGTTATGAGTAAATGAGTTAAATATGTTATGTGAAGTAACAAAATTGAAAAATAGGATTTTGTGGCTTGGGAATCCTATATAGGGTATATGCAGATTTTTGATAAGGAATTTGATCATTGGTGATGAAATCTTACGAGTATCGAATTTTTGAATGATTAAAATGCATTATTTGGTAAAG